>CAIGRO010289469.1:0-15292 GCA_903798355.1 Fraxinus baroniana
AAAAAAAAAATAGAGAAGTGGAGTAGAGTGGGAAAAGTCAAAAAAGGAGGCTGTTGTTTATGTTGATTACGCACACACGCGAAGAGAGAAGAGACAAGAGACAAGGAGGAAGCAAGTTATAAAAAATTCAAACACTGTTGAAATATATACACACTCAGATACGAGAATAAGACGGTTGAAATTTCAAGTTTCGTAAATTTTTGTTGATGTTGTTACACTTTTGCGTGTTTTTATTTGTACAGTATGAGTAACTAATTTCATATTAAGGAAAATAATGTAGTTGACTTGTGATCCTTTATTTTTCTGTTCAAGATTTATGTGATTTATTCTTTTATGTGTTGATTTTATTATGAATTTAATGTATTGAATTACTTTATTACTAATTTGATGATTATGTGAATCTCTTACGAATTGAGAGATGCATTTGAGATTTAGACCATATAGTAAAATCCAGTAAATTAGTATAACGTATAGAGATACCTATACTAATTACGACGGTCACAATATGAATTCTTAGAACTAGCGTTTCGTTTAACTAATGTTGATTCATATAGAGCTATGAAATTTAATTACTTAAATATATTCAATGAGAACTCGAGAGACATAAATTGAATACAATAGAAGAATTCGATCGAACACTAAATTATGTTATGAATCTTGAATTAAGAATTAATGTGATTAATAGATGAAATTCTTATGCCCTAATATTCATCACATATTTGAATATTCAATCAACTATTTTGCAATCTTCTTATATTTTCAAATAGTTAAATGTAGTTAGACAAAATAATCATAACCATCATAATTATTTACTTGCTTTTATCAAATATAAGTTAGAAGAATTTGATTAAATCCTAAAGTATAGTCCTCGTGGGAATGATATTCAGAACCAAATGTCTACTATACTACGTGTTATGATATCATACATTTGCGATATAAAAAAAATAATAAGTTTTTGGAGCCGCTTTCGGGGACTATTTACTTTTACGTTTAATTTATTTTATTTTTACTGTTATTTAATTTTATTTGGTTTTATTTTCTTTTATTACAAAGAAAAAAGTTCGTTGTATGCTTCGTACACAAGACGACGAACTTGAACCGTTTGACTCGAAAATAGAACGTACTTTCAGACGAAAACGCAAGGAACACAAACACAAACAACAATATCAAATGGCTGAAAGTCAAAATATTCCTATTCCTATTCAGCCAATTGGACAAGAGGCCACAAAAGTACAACAATAGGAGCAAGGGGAAATAAACGAAGGAGACTTGCCAGTTTCAATGTTCTTGATGCCCATAGCTGCGCCTGTACGTTCGAGTATAGTGTATCCAGATTTTGGGGTAAATAATTTTCAGATAAGGGCAAAGTGGATTAATTTGATGAGCAACACTCTCCAATTCTGTGGGGTACCTCATGAAAATCCGAATACACCATCTCCAGATTTCTCAGAAATTGTCAGAACTTCTATGCTCCGGAAGTTAATGAAGATGCTATTAAGTTGCGATTATTTTCATATACACTAAGAGGTGCCGCATTAGAGTGGTTAGACACCGAACCTCGTAGAAGCATTACTACATGTGAATAACTTATCAGAAAATTCTACAACGAATTTTTCCCACGATGAAAGTAGCTAAAATCATATTGAAAACTCAAACTTTCCAACAGAGTCAAATAGTTGATGTAAAAGTGTCCAAATCATGGAATCACAATAAATAATCAACTGCAGTACTTCTACACCAGACTCTCAACATTGTCAAAATCTCAACTGGATTCCTTTGCCGGTGGATCGATCCTAGGAAAATTAGTACAACAAACCATGGATTTATTTGAGTTAAATGCCACAACACATTCATTGTTTTCATAAGAAAGAGTGGTACCACTGAGAGCATCTTAGATGTATGAATTATATAGCATAGCATCTAGGAATGCCCATATAGTAGCTTTGACAAAACAAGTAGAACTATTGGTGAAATCACAAACGAGAGAAGTACATGCAGTGATTGGTGGTCCATCATGTGAAAAATGTGGAGCTAACCATTTGATAGAAAATTGTATGTCTATGGGCTTTCCTGAAGAACAAGTCAACTTCAATCAGAATGGCTCTCACAATTTTAACCTATATTCGCAAACATATAACCCAGGATGGAGACAACACCCGTCTTTTCCTACCGCGGTTTGGGTGCTCATCGAGTCCAAAGCTCTAGCTCAAGCAATTCAGGTTGCTTACTGAATTCAATAAAAAATGAAGATTATATGGTTTCAGATGGTAGATGATAAACAACGAAATTGTTCAAATAATGCCCAGTAGGAGAACAAACCAAGTTTGGGGGAAGAAACAGCACCCGAACTTCAGATGGTTAGATAATCAGCAAGGTAATGGTTCAATTAATGCCTATGAGGAGAACAAATCAAGTTTGGGGGAGTGTTTCATCAATATGTGCAGAAAATAGACAAAGTACTCCAACAAAAATCATTGCTTTAGAATTGATGAAGAAGAGCCACCTGATCAACGAAGTTGTCTGAATAGAAAATCAAATTTTGGTGGACTTCTTGGTAAAGATGAAAATGGAAATATCAAAATATGGAAAGCAAAAAAAGGGTGCATAAATGAAAATTGCACTAAGTAAAATGATTGCATAACTTGGTTCGAGCCACCATGATAAAAAAAAATGGCATAAAGTCAAGCTAATGACATCAAAAAAACGCTTCTTAGGAGGCAACCCAAGCTTTTTTCCTTTTTATTCATCTATTTTTGAGTTTTAGGATAGTTTAGTTTATTTTAAGTTTATTTGTGACTCGTCATCCATACCCCATTTTCAGGGCCGGCCTTGGCCCAAGGCCACTGAGGCATGGCCTTGGGCCTCAAATTTTTAGGGGCCACTAAAAACAACTCCCAATCCACACCCTTGGGCCTCAAATATTAAGTGACCCTAAAAAAAAGCCCCAAATAAAAACCCCCAAATACCTAATTTCCTTACCATCATCTTCAACTTTCGGTCTTCTAATCTTCATTCTTCTCAGCTTCTTCAAGTTCAAGAGTCAAGACTTCAACATACCACTGGTAAACCTCGACCTAAAACTCCGATGCTTTGATTTTTATTTTTTATTTTTTTTTAAGGATTTGAGTTTATTTTGATATTATGTTGAAGTGGAAGTGGAGATTACTTTAAATTTTTTTCAACAACTACAAATTAAATTAATTACTGCTACACCCATATGATTATTTTGACTACTTTAAATTAAATTAATTGCTTTAACGTTTTTTGTGGGATTTGAGTTTATTTTGATTAAGAGAATGTTTGTTTCAATTTAATTATATAAAATTTGGAAGTTCAACAGCTTCAGCTAGCTGATGTATAGTATATTGTTCATTTTGATTAAGAGTTGATTTTTATTTGATATATTATGTGCTTTCAATTTTCATTAAGGATACTGATGAATGGCAGAAAATAAGGCAATTTCCTCATAATGGGAAGAAAAATTATATTTTTAATTGGATGGAACTATGGAATTGGACTAAATAAACTTTACTGTTGAATTTATTGCTCAAACAGGCGAATGTGGGAGGTTGGATTTTGCATGCCAATTGAATTGTGGTTGCATCCACTTGAATAGAAGCAAAAAACCCCTTAAAAAATGATTATGTTGAAGGGCTCATAATAATTAGTCGTCTAAGGCCTCTAAATTCTCAGGGCCGGCCTTGCCCATTTTCCATTAGATCTTCAATATATTAGTTGGTTTACTAGATATTAGAGCTAAGTAATACTTGTTCCAATTATTTGATCTTAACACTTTATTTGATTTTTTTGGAACATGACCTCGCAGAACATTTAGACCAATATTGACCAAGAAGCCAATAGGAAAGCTAGCCATTGAATTACAAGTCATATCAGAGGAGTCTTTTTTTCACTTTCTTCCCAACCCTTTTATATATAGATTTAGGATTAACGATATTGAGGACAATGTTTAGTTAAAATTTGGGGATAGAAAACATGAGTTTTCATTTTTTATGTGTTTTTTTGTGCTTTTATTGCTTTAGTAAAAAAAAAAGTTCTTTTTTTGTGCTTGTGTGAGTTAGTTAGCCTGGCTATGAATGATTAATATATTGAATCATGAATTGATCTATGAATGGTGAATACGCATGTTTAGATTAATTTTTGTTTTTTTTTTCAGTTAAAATCTTGATATATATATATATATGGAGCACATGAATTAAGTTAAACATTGGGTAGGACAGAGTTAATTTCATAATTGAATATGCTTGAAATAGTGGGCAATAGATGTTAAACCTAAAACTACTAAATTTTACATTCTTGGACCAAGTTTAGAATAGTTTGGGGGATTTCACTGTTGTAGGAAGATGTTGAGATAAATAGAGATTCCATATGTGAAATTAAAAATCTTGTATGGATTGTCTAAGGTCAATATGATGCAATTGGGTAAAAATCTTAAGTTGGAGGTCGTTTTACTTGAATTGGTGTTAAACCAGGGATATTGTACTAGTTAAGACATTAAAAATATTTTATTAGAAAATCTCTCTTCGTAGCCTTTATGACTCAAACAATTAAACCTACAAGGATCTTTAGAACCTGGTGCCTTATGGTCATCTGAATTAGGAGTCATAGGTCGAAAGCTTGTTACACGAGTCATTAGAAAGCTCAAGAGAGATAATGCTTAAAATAACTATTCTTACAAAAAAAAATCAGAAAAAGAAGGTGCGTGAAACAGAAGATGCACCAAATGCCTTGGTAAGTCTCAAACACTTGTTTAAGAAAGTTTGACTTTTGATAAGAGATTGTTAACCTAGTTAAATTCTAGAGATTGAAGTAATCAAATTTAATGGAGAATCTTTGTTTATTGAAATGTTGAATTGTAATTGGTGAGATTTTGCCAAACAAGAAAAAAAAATCCAACTTTAGTTCACACACTATAAAAGAGTGAAAAGAATAAGTCTGGGTGTGTGTGAATCTTACAAGTAATGAAAGAACATATTTGACCATTAAGGGTCGAGAAGTTGAAACAACTTTTGAATTCATAATGCTATACTTAATTCTTCACACACACACACACACACACACACACACGTCAATTTTACATTGAAAAAGTAGATTTTAATTTATATATTGTGATTATGAAGCTGTGCATAGATTTGATATTATGATTTCATTTTCGAGACAAAAAGTCAGGTTAGCTAGGTAAATTTTGTTGCTTTATTTGATTGGCTGACCACCAATTAGATAATTAGCATTGCGTGTTTGTTAGATTTTAGTTTTGTTTGAGGATAAACAAATATTCAAATTTGGGGGTGTGATAAGTGTAGTTTCTATACTTATTCGATAACCTAAATCAAATATTTTATTGTCTTTTGGATAAAATTCTACATAACCTATGTTATATTGTATTTTGTAGGTAAAATTTTATGTTTAATGAAGAATTAGAGAAAAGAATACAAAAGGTGGCGAAAAATGGAAAAATCCAAGATGAAACCTTATATATATATATACACGCAGTCATGAGAAGAAGACGGCAGACACGAGAAATTTCATGTTTCGTCAATTTTTGGTGATATTGTTCCACTTTTACGTATTTTTATTTTTACACTACGAGTAACTAATTTTCATATTAGGGAAAACAATCTAGTCGAGTTATAAGCCTTTATTTTTCTGTTCAAAATTTATGTGATTTATTTTTATATGTGTTGATTTTACTATGAGTTTAATGCATTGAATTACTTGATCAGTAATTTGATGATTATGTGAGTCTCTTACGAAACGAGATGTGAGTGTGAGATTTGGACCATATAGTAAAATTCGGTAAATTAGTATAACCTGTAGAAATATCTATACTAATGATGACGATCATAATATGAATTCTTAGAACTAGTGTTTCGTTTAACTAAGGTTGATTTACATAGGGATATTAAATTTAATTAGTTAAATAGGCTCAATGAGAATTTGAGAGTGGTAAATTGAATATAATAGAAGAGTTCGATCGAACAATACATCAGGTTTTGAATCTTGAATTAAGAATTAAGGTGATCAATAGATGAAATTGTTATGCCCTAATATTTATCACATATTTGAATATTCAATCAACTGTTTTTGCAATTTTTTACATTTTCAAATAGTTAAAAGTAGTTAGGAAAAATAACCACAACCATCATAGTTATTTACTTGCTTTTATCATATAGGAGTTAGAAAAATTTGATTAAGTCTTAAAGTATAGCCCTCGTGGGAACGATATCTGGACTCAAAGGTCCACTATACTACTTGTTACGTATCGTACACATGTGATATAAAAAATAAAACAGAGATCATGTTCATTTAAGTCTTTAATGCAAATATGATATCAACTAGAGAAATGATTTGACCAATACATGACTCTAATTTTCATATGCATGTCGTATTAACATCTACATATACCATCATTGCTGGCATATAGCTACTCGTAACAATTCATAGGCTCAACGATGAACTAAAATATTTCTTGATCTTTTGTTATGTGGTTTTTTTAGGCTATCCACATACGATAGTATTCGATATACAAATTAGTATTTGATATGTAGACAATGTCAAGAGAAATATTTTTTCCTCTATCTCAAGGCATACTGATAAGTGAGTTTACACACTTATTTAGGTCACAAAATATGAAAAATTATTGGTAAATATATTGAAATTTGGCTTAATTCTATATAAATCATATTTTGTAGGATAACATTGATGAATATGGTGGAATTTAGAAGAAGAGATATATGACTACAATGGAAGAAAATAGAAGTTTAGGGACGAAAGTGCAAATAGCCAAAAGATGACTTGGAAGAGGAAACGAAGATGTGAAAGAATTGAAGACCAATTGAGCGAAGGAATGAAGTATTGGAAGAAGAAGAAACGAGAAAAGAGATCAAGAAATGAGAAAACTGAGTTCAGGGGCTAAAACACAAAAATTCTATATAAACGATTGCATATGTTGCTTCAAGGAACTCCATAACTGAATTGTTTGAACTATGTTAAAGCATGGGATTGTGCTATTCTCATTGTATATTTTCAGAGAAAAACTTCTGATTTCCTTATATGACCTCAACTCTTATGGAAACAGTATGGGTGATGTCTTTTAAGACCTAGGACCATCCCAATATAGATGATCATGGATTACAATGCATTAGGGAGCATAGAAGAATGCAAGAAACATCAAGATAGATTCCATGACATCAAGATCCAATCAAGATTCATAATTTGGGTTATGTCTATTCTATGTAATTCTTGTTTTTTTTTCCTAATATCATGTTATGTCACACCCCATTCCTACAGTATACTAACTAGTGTGGAAATACTATTAGTGAATTGCCCTCGACATCCAAATTCACCCACACCTTTTTTTGTGTGTTAGAAACTGAAGGCATCTCTGAAAATATATCCGAAGCTAAAGATTTTAAAATCATAACCCAACATATTTATCCTGCGATTATAAAATATTTACATACTTCTTCAAAAGTAATACATGATCCCAAAATATAATACAACTGGAGTTCCCAAAATAACCCTACAGGTCGTCATCCATGTACATAAAACTTCAGAATCCCGTAAGAGCTCCACAGCTAGCCATGTCTCCTAAGAAGTTCCATGCTCACCTACAATGCAAGAACTACATAAGCCAATGCTTAGTAAGCGATAATCATGCAGGTCATGAGTATGAGTGATAACAGTATATGACACCATGCCATTTACTTTAACCAATATGCTAAAGATGAATCATGCTCAGATAATCATCAAAGTCGACTCGAAATAATCTCATTTGAAATCTTTCATTGGGCCCTTGACCCACATACTATGCACCGGATAGAGCTCTGTACAATAATCAATAATCAAATGGCCAATCTGACATCGACACCGATGAGTGGACCATCCTCTTGTGACCACTAGAGGCCCATCCCCTAATTATCCCTATGATCATCCAAGAAGTATCCCACCCAGCAGCGCAAATAATTAGAGTATTACAAAGACACAACCAGTGGTCCACCCTCCAATGATCAACAAAGGCCCATCTCCTATACACTTTTGTAATTAACCAAGAAGTATCACCCGTGGTGCTAAAACATATCACATAAGCATGTCTCGTATGCCTCGGTGCCCTAGTAGTGGTCAATAAAACATTTTATAAAAAACTCAACTTTACAATCATGTTGTGCATGCTAGATTTTCAACCATAGACGTATGTCGTGCATGCACATGAAAATGCTCGTGAGTAACATACTCAATGATCATAACCGTCAAATGATACACAATGAGCTTCTTGTCAAAGTTATATAAATATTCCAACACTACTATATCACAAATACTATATTCTTGCAACACTCACCACTTAGGTCGAGGAGCCAAAGACTAACACCATATAAAATCTTAGCACCTTGACTATCGAATGCATCATTTAAAAGAAAGTAATCAGGAAATTGAATGCAAGTGACATTATCAAGCATGAAATGCATGAATCATATTGGCCAAATGTGAAGTGAAATTCGGGGTATTACATGTTAGGCTAGATTTCTTTGTACTAGAAGAACGATGGACCTTATAAATGAGTTTTTAATTTTGAGTTTTACATATTTGACATTGAAAACACATTTTTGGATTTTGAATGATTTATATGATTATCTTTTCTTTACAATTATTGTGCACGGTAGTTGTATGAATTTGGTGGCTTACTTTATGCATTCGAAAGAAGGAAAATAGGCTCGACATAGTGTAAATTGTTATAGGATTCGATAGGTGATAGAAAATACCATTATGCTCTATGTGAATCTTTAAGTGTTCATAAAAATTCATACATTCATGTATGTTCGCATCTTAGTAGAAATATAGTTGGGTCATGAGCATATGTTTAACATTACACGAAAGAGATTGTTGAATAAAATAGGAACATTGATTCTTCAAAATTCAACTGTGCTGTCAACATGTAGAACTATGATTATTAGATAGGAATTCGAGATCCTAGAGCACTTGTCATCCATTAAAACACATCAACTTGCATTCACATAATTTGCATTTAACCTAAGTAATTTACTCATATATATATATAAATAGATTATTTTTATTATAATTTTGTCTCAAACTAACACAACACATTATTATTGTTTCGGTTAAGGTCACAATAATTAAAACTGAATTAAATCAACCTCTGTGGGATGAAATTTGGACTCAAATCCACTTTATTACTTGTTAATGAACCGTACACTTGCGATAGTCTCAAATCAAAAGATATTTTGTGAACAAGATTATGGCACTGCTATAGGAAATTAAGTTTTAGTTTGATTTTATTTACCTTGGCACCAATACGAAATTTTTTAGTTATTTAGTTTTTTCTATTTTAGTAAATATGAGTGCTACTGTTGTTTTTCTTTTAAGTCTTGTATACGAAAGTCTTTTGACGGTAAATTGATTTCAACTGATCCAGAAATCGAACACTCCTTCCATTGTAGGCAAAGGAAAGCAAGAGCAACACAATAAAAAGACCAAAAACAACAACAAGCAAAACAATCTACAAATGGTAGAGCTGAAGAAAATCCACACATACACGTCTCTCTATTCTTGGAGATGTGTCAACACTTCTAATATTAGGGTATTGTAGATGATGCTATCAAACTAAGGCCGTTCTTATGCACCTTACATGATAAAGTACTTGAGTGTTGGATTCTCAATCCATTGCCACATGTCTAGCTCAGATTTTTTGCACAAATTCTTCCCACCAGCTAAGATAGCAAAATTGAAGCATGACATATCTATCTTTGTATTAAGGTGAATCAGAATCATTTGATGAAGCTTGGAACAGGTTCAAGAATATTTCTATGTGTGTCTCTTTACATCTTTCAAAAGCATGTGGGTTATTTATCTACAAAGACAATTCATTAAGCTTTGAAAGTATTTAAGACATTGGCTACTACTTCAGCCATGTGGGCTTCTTAGCGAGTTGTTCAAAGGAAAGTGCTGGGTGTATGCGAGGTGGATGCTTACTCAGCCTTGTCTATAAAATAATTCATGGTATCAGTAAGGGACTCCAAGTCCAATATTTCTATGTGTGACTCTTTTCATCTTTCAAAAGCACGTGGACTATTTATCTACGAAGATAATTCATTAAGCTTTGAAAGTATTTAAGATATTGGCTACTACTTCAACCATGTGGGCTTCAAAGCAACTTGTTCAAAGGATAGAATGCTTACCCAGCCTTGCCTAAAAAAATAAATTCATTATTTCATACAGTGGAGAGCATATCACAAATAGCTAATGCAACACTAGCTAAGAAGCCAAGTTGTGAGGAGTGTAGGACATATCATAATACAGTAAATTGTTCTATTTTGGCACAAGAAATGGAACAAGTAGATATTGCACAATGGGGACAGTGTCAATAGAATAATTCACATTTAGATACTTACAATCCTGGTTGGCGAAAGTACCCTAACTTCTCTTGGGGTAATCAAAAAAAGAATAGGCCACATGCTCAGTTTCAGCAGCAGGAGAAAAAGTCTCAATTAGAAAATATGTTTGGGAAATTTATGCAGAAGATAAATCAATACATGGAAGATAATAATAATTCCATGAAGAAGACTAAAACAACTCTTCAAGATCAGAACTCTATTATTAAAAACATAGAGACTCAAATGGTACAGTTGGCATTTTCTATAACTAGCAGAGTACAAGGTAGTTTGCGCAACAATACATAAATCAACCCAAGGAACCCCATCAAAGCAATTACAACCAGAAATGGGGTACAATTACAGAAAATAGATGTCAAGAGGTCTGTAGTGAATAAGGAAATAGTACCTTCTTCAGATAAGGAGCATGAGGAACAGTCTGAACAGGCAAAAGAAACATCTACTATGGAAAGTTAAGATACAAATAACCCAAACTTTAACTTGTATTCATCTCGAGTAAGACTATCTACTAAACATATGAGAAAACAAACAAAATATAAATGCATTAGATAACTTTGTCAACTCACTTCAAATAATTAAATTGTTTGATTAATAAAAGGTTCATAGGTAATATTAATAGAATAATTCTTCACTTATTCAATGCATGATCGATATGTGCCTACATAGTCAATCTAATCATCATGATTCTTGAAATTGATTACCTTTTCAACCATCAATACTCAAATATTTCATTTGTATATCGCAGGATACACATCTTCGATCTTATTCTTTAATCTCACAATTGGGGTGTTCATTTTAAGGCTAATTTCATAACACTCAGTCCTTTCTATTTCAAGTTTGGATGGGTTTGCCCAATGAAACTTACTGTCTCAATATGTGATGGATTACCCTCCCTAGATTTGAATGTCTCAACCTCCAAACTTGACCTAAATTAATAAATTCAATAGAATCTAAATTTTGAATTTAGTATTCATGGCTTAGCAAAATAGAAATAGTGTTTATAGTTGGTTAACCATTGTCTCAACACAATTTTGTATGTTTTTCATCCCATCAATTCTTCATTTCGGAATCTTTTCTCTTGTTATCAAAGGTAGATTCTAGTCTATACTATAGGCAACCTTTTTTCTCACCAAATAATCTCCTCTTGATCAAGACAAATGTATTGATAATGATGTAGGTTTGAAGACTCCGTTTAAAGAACATCCAGAATCAAAACAAGGAAGATCCTAAAAATTTTAAAGATTAACATGAGGAAGAAATAAATGTATAACAAGTAGAATCTCTAGAAGTACAAAGTGATCTATCTCTACCTAAAGAATAAAGGCATACCCCTTCTTATCTAAAAGAACTTATCATTGGTGATCCATCCAAAGGTGTAAATACTAGGGCTTCTACTAGAAATCCTTTTAATAATTGTGATTTTATTTTGCAAATTGAACTAAAGAATTTCAAATTAGTCGAGTTTGATTAATTTTGGATTTAGCTATGTAAGAAAAAACTAAATCAATTTGAAAGAAATCATATTTGAAATTTAGTTGCTAGACCAAGTGATCAAACCGTTATTGGTATAAATGAATTTTTTGAAATAAACGAGACAAAAATGGGATAGTGTGCATAACAAAGCTAGATTAGTAGCACATTACAATCAAGAAGGCATAGACTTTGAAGAAACATTTGCCCTGGTCGCTTTATTAGAATCTATACGGATGCTTGTTGCTTTTGCTTGTCATAAAGGCTTCACTCTTTACCAAATATACGTCAAAAGTTTTTTCTTAAAAGGTTTTATTCAAGAAAAAGTATTTGTTGAGCAACTTTCCAATTTTATAAATTACAAACATCCAAATAATGTTTTCAGATTATGAAAATCTCTTTATAGTTTGAAGCAAACTCCTAGAGTATGGTAAGAAAGATTGAGAAATTTATTTCTTTCAAATGATTTTGAATGGGAAAAGTGCATACTGCATTTTTTTTATCAAAACCAAAAGGGATGATATAATTATCTGTGAAAATTCATATTGATGATATTATTTTTGGTACCACTAGCATTTCCCTTTGTGAAGAGTTTTGAAAGTGTCAAGCAAAGAATTTGAAATGAGCATGATGGAGGAACTCAAGTTTTTCCTTGAACTCCAAATCAAACAAAATAATGATAGAATATTCATTAGTCAAACTAAGTACATCATTCACATGCTCAAAAAGTTTGAAATAGAGGAATTGAAGCCAATGAATACTCCAATTAGTTCTTCAATCAAATTGGACAAAGACGATTAATGTACTTTTATAAGCATAACAAATATCGAGGTATGATCGAATCCCTTCTTCACTTAACCATTAGTAGACCCGATAGCAAGTTTAATGTATTTTCATGTACGAAATTAAATCTAGTCCTAAAGACTTACACCTTAGTGCCATTAAGAAAATCTTTAGATATCTTAGTGGCACTAGAACATTAGGTCTTTGGTATCCTTAGAACACTCATATTGATTTACCTAATTATTCTGATGCCGATTAGGCTAGTTGCACAATTGATTGTAAGAACACTAGAGGAACTTGTCATTTCTTAGGCTTTGCACATGCATCATAGTTTAGTAAAAAAATTGTTGCATTGTCTACCGTCAACCGAATATATCTCCGTCGCTAGGTGCTGTGCTCAAGTTTTATAGATGAAACAAATACTAAATGATTATCATTTACCTTTCGATCATATACCTACCATGTGTGATAATACTAGTGTCATATATTTATTAAAATATCCCATCTTGCACTCTTGAAGCAAGCATATGAAAATTAGACATTTCTTTTTAAGAGATCATGCATAAAAGGGGATAATACATTATAATTTGTTACAGAAAAATAATTGGCCGACATTCTCACTAAACCTCTAGCACTTGATAAATTTTCATATATTTAAAAAGGTTTGGCATTATTGATGAATTTGAAATATGTGGCCATATTAAGTTCATATTAAGTGTTCTTACTTGGCCTTTTCTTCTCCGCCTCCTTCGGAGTATTAGCTTTGTTGTTAAGTATCCTTATACATTGATTATGCTTCTAACATTTTATCACTCATGCTTTGATTAGTATTTTCCTATAATATTAATGATTATGCTCTTTTTTAAACTTCAATATATTTGGCATTCTGTATTTTATTTGGGAGAATATTATTCCATCATATGGTTGATTTAAAACTTTGATCATATATGTGATAGGAATGTAAAATACATATTTCTTCCCCCCTTATTTTATGTGCTTGTATGATTAACTAGTGCCAAAATGTTCTCATTACACTCATATTTTGATTTAGGTGGTAATTCTATGGATATAGCGTAATTTGAAAGAAATAAGTGAACAAGGGCCAAAATGAAAGAAAACGAAGTTTGCGGACTGAAATGCAAATGCTCAAAAGTTATGTGGAACCTCACAATGAAGATTTGAGAGTGTTAGAGGTCAATCGGATTAATAAAGAAGTCAAAGAGATGAAATACAATCAAAGTACTACACATATACTCCTAATCGAAAATGATGTGCTTCAGATTTTCATTCTCAATTTGAGACCCATTTTTAGCATAGAAAACGTTCGAATTGGAAAAATTATACTCTAAAAGATTTGTAGACCTTTGAGTTAGCTTTCCAATGATCTTGAATCACCTCAATCGGATACTGGAAGAGAAAGATATGATCAAAATACTGAAGGCTGTCCGGTGGAAAATTGTCAAAACTATGCAGTCGCATAGTGTAATCTTCATTGTGGTCGCATGAGCACCTTCAGAGATTTTTAGAGTCAATGTTCTATGCAACCACATGACTTACTACTATGCGATCACATAGGTGTTTCCCTATACGAAAATTCAAATTTTTGAATTTAAGTCAACTACCTATGTAAACAATTATAAATATGTGATTTGCAACCCTAGAACGGAGAGAACGCCTCCAAACTTCATTCTTCATTATCTTGCTCATAGATTCATGAATTGTAACTAAACTTTTCATTATTATTAATTGTGTTATTCACAATTGTATGCATGCAAAAAATCTCCAAATCATTGTACGAAGTATAAAATATTAAATTCCATAGTCTTCATGGGATCAACTCCTACTTCCAATTCTACATTAGTTTTAGAGGTTAATGTATTACTTTTGGGTGCCTGCGATAGCACACACCAAATTTTGGCATCGTTTTCGTGGAGTGATGCTAATTTATTTTGTGCTACTTTAGCTTATTTTATTTGTGAAAAAAAAAAATCACAATTTTCTAGGTTTTTAGGCAATTTATTTTTTTAGGAGTTTTAGCATATAACTTTATTTGTTTTTCTTACTCTAGCTTATTTTAATTTGGTTTTCATTTGTTCTATTTGTTTAAACTCACTACTCGATCTTCTAATCAAGGTAAATTATAGTACAATCCGGAATTAGAAAGAATCTAGCACATGTTAAGGAGTGGCAATAGGTGGGATTTCAAAGTGAACAAATTTGATCCCGAGACCCTATTCCCTGGTCATTTTGAATCAAAGAAAGATGAAGTCATGGCTGAGGACAATCGAACTTTGAAGGAGCTTGTAGCCCCTAACTTGAATCAATAGCCTCACATTTCCTAATTTAGATGCGACTGCAACTTTTAAATTAAAAACTGGGCTAATTTGTCTTTGAACCACTTTTCATGGTCTTGTAGGTGAGGATCCACACAAGCATCTAAATGAATTCCATATGGTTTGCACAAGCATAAAACCTACGGGAGTCACCAAAGAACAAATCAAACTGAGAGCCTTCTCATTCTCTTTAAAAGATTCGGCAAAGGATTTATTCTATTATCTACCTTCCGGAAGCGTTACTACATGGGATGAGATGAGAAGATTATTTTTGGAGAAATA
>CAIGRO010289477.1:0-15260 GCA_903798355.1 Fraxinus baroniana
GTAACAGAGTTAGATAATTGGGAGTAAAACAATGCGATAATTCTCACTTGGATTTAAAATTCTGTTGAATAATCTATTGGTACATAGTCGACAAAGTTTGAAACATCAAAGGAAGTTTGGGATCACTTTCAGATATTATACACTAAGTCGAACTTTGCAAAGCAATATCAATTAGAAACTGATATACATGCTTTACAATAGAAAAATATGAGTATTCTCGTGTTTTACGCTGCTATGAATTCAATTTAGGATGAGTTGACTCTGATGGAATCAATAGGACTGAAAGCATGTTAGGAATATATTACTTTTAGAGAGGAGCATCAATTAGTTCAGTTTTTTATGGCACTTCACAGTGATTTTGAAAGACTTAGAAGTTCTATCTTACATCGCACTCCACTTCCCTCAGTTGATTTGGTAGGTAATAAACATTTAGCTAAGGAAACACATTTGAAGTCTCTTGTCGTAGAAGTATTTCTTCCTCCATCTAGCACCTTAGTGTTGATTGTACTCTCTCAACCGTCCACACAGAATCGGAACAGAGGTTTATGTAAGGGTTGCTAGTGATGAGTGTAACTTTAAAAAGGACATTGGAAGTCTCAATGTCCTAAACTATTTAAGAAGCATAGCCACAACCTTGCAGCAATCCTATTATCCCAATGCTAACTTAGCAATGACAATGCCACATAGTGACTCGTCTATATTTGGAGCACCACCTTCCTCTGATCCTATGTTGACTGATTTAGTAGAACAGTTTTAGAAGTTCTTAGCCACACAGCCACCTGCTATGTGAGCCTCTACTCATATAGGGTTGTCATCTCAGAGTAATTCAGATATTTCTTCCTCATGGATCTTTGACTCAGGTGTTTCCAAACACATGTCTTCTAACTTATAATTCTTTAATGGCTTGTGTCATTCTAACTCGTCTATGTCTGTTATGACTGCCGATGACAAAACATTGCCTTTAGCAGGTGTTGGTTCTATTAACACACATAATTTATCACTTTCAGACATCTATTGTATACCGGCTTTTACTTTGAATCTTATTTCTATTGGTAAATTGCGTGAATCTGGATACTTAGTTCAGTTTTCTTCTACTACTTGTTATGGACAGGATCCTCGATCTCAGAAGCTGATTGAGATATGCCATAGACAAGGAGGGTTATATGTCCTGGACAATCTGAGACCACCACACGTTGTAGTCTCTGGTGTTGACTTGTCATCTTTCTATTTGAATTCATCGTCTTCTAGTTTTTATTTTTGGCATTCTCGACTGGACATATTTTCGCTAGTCGTTTGAAATCTTTAAGGGTCAAATGGGAGATTTGCAAACTCATGAATTTCTGATTGTAGTGGTTGCAAATTACCTAAATTTTTTGCTTTATCTTTTCCTCGAAGTGTTTCTTATTCTGTTGCACCACTTGGTCTTATTCACTCTGATGTATGGGGACCTGATAAGTGTATTTTGTACACTTATTTAAACCATTAAATTAGAGTATTTGTAAGATGGGGGTATTTGATAAGTGTATTTTGTACACTTATCTAGGCCATTAAATTAGAGTATTTGTAAGTAATTTAGATGAATTATAACTTAATTTTGTGTTAATTATGTTTGTTAGGTTGAACTCAATGCAAATTGGTAGATTTGGAAGAAAGGAATGAAAACGTGCGAAAACGAAGGAAATTCAAAGTTTGGGGACCAAAGTGTAAACATTCGATAGTTGATTTGAAGTACAAAACAATGAATGAAGATCATATAGGATTAATTGGATGCATTTGGAGGTCAAAGGAGCGAAATATAGTGGAAGTATTTTCACAAATCAATTTTTAGTCGAAGAAGTCATGCTACAGACTTTTAGTATCAAATTGAGACCCATTTTTCGGACATAAAATGGTAGAATTGGAAAATTAGTATTTAAAGAAGAATTATATCCCTTTGAATTATCTTTCTAACTCATCTTGAATTAGCTCAATCCGATACCTGTAGAGAAAGTTATGGTCGAAATACCGAAAACTGTTTAGAAACAAAACTGCGCGCGCGCGCACGGCCTTATTTTCCCCAACCCAGGAGTCATTTGGTTCTACGGTGTGCAGACAACACTTATAACAGTGTGCGCGTACAGGCCTTTTTCACAGACGAATCTTTAGTTTCTTTTCGCTATTCAAACTCTTTTGGAAACCAAATTGGACGAGATTTTGACCTATGTTTTGGCTATTAAAAATAGAGAACGAAGGATACAAATTGAAGAACTCTCTCTTGCCTCTTCATATACAATATTATCATCAAATTTATCAAGAACCAGATGCTAATTACTATATTTTGACTGAGGAGATCAAGCCATAGTAAGGAATTGAAGGTCAATTACAACTAGATTTTGAAGAATTCAACTTTTGGCTTGAAGATCAAGTTCTTTTGATTTATTTCATGATCCGGGTAATATTTTTCTATTATTCTTTTTGTTATTTATATATTAACATGTTATGCTAGATTCGCTTTTGTATTGGATGAAGATGAACTCTATTTGTTATAATTCAAGACTAGTAATTTAATTTATTTCTTTCGTTTCTTGATTAATTTTGCACACACATTGCATTATTTAATTGATTGGCCACCGTTAGATAATTAGTTGCTTGTTGTAGTGTTGGGAGACTCACAATAAGCTTAAAACACGGTAAAATTAACATATGTGCAATAGATGTTAGGAATAATATTTATCACACATGCAATCATATAGATAATCTAAACTTTAATGCATTCTAATTATTTGAATTCGGGTTAGGAATAGATTCTGGTCGTGGATAGGATATATTTAGTTTGTCTTGGAAAAGAGTATTAATTACAATAGAATTATCAATTGTCAAGAACGCATGAACGAAATAAGGTTACAAATCAATAATTAAAATAGATAGTAATAGGCGGATTCGGGATCCAATACAATCATCCATAAATTGATAAAAGTCACATTTTACTGTTTTCTTAAATTAATTAATATAAAATCAAATCAAAATCTCTAGTTTCTCCACACAATTCGAATTCCATAAAATGTTAGTAAACTTAAATTGAGCCCCTGTTTGGTACACATTAAAATTTTCATTTTCATTCTTCTACTCATTTTCAACCACATTCTTCAATAAAATAATATTTTTCATCACATCAATAACTTTTCCTACTTTTTCAACCACACATTTTTCATCAATCTACTATTTCAGAATATATTCTTCCAAAATAATGTGGCTCAAACACGCTTTGAATTTATTTCTTGTAGGACGATACTCTCAACTCATCAATTCTATTACTTGTCAACGATCTCATACGCTTGCGAATTTTGCTATATGTCGACAATATAATTATTACTAGTGATGATGTTGATGGGATTGCAAATTTGAAATCAGAATTGGCTCGTCATTTTGGAATGAAGGACTTAGGTGCATTATCTTATTTTTTGGGGATCGAAGTTGCGTCTTCTCCTAGAGGTCATCTTTTCCCTCAGTCTAAGTATACTATGGATGTTATTGAGCGTGCTCGTCTTAATGATATTAAAACTGCCGATACTCCTCTTGAGTCCAACGTTCGATATTGTCCCTCTGATGGTGTATCCTTGACTGATCTCACTTCGTATCGCACCATTGTTGGATGTCTGATTTATCTTACCATCACACATCCCGATATTGCTTATGTTGTTCACATTATTAGTCAATTTGTTTTAACTCCTACAATTCATTGGGCAGCTGTTGTTCATATTTTGTGCTANGTCCAACGTTCGATATTGTCCCTCTGATGGTGTATCCTTGACTGATCTCACTTCGTATCGCACCATTGTTGGATGTCTGATTTATCTTACCATCACACATCCCGATATTGCTTATGTTGTTCACATTATTAGTCAATTTGTTTTAACTCCTACAATTCATTGGGCAGCTGTTGTTCATATTTTGTGCTATCTTCGTGGTACTTTCTTTTAAGGTCTTTTATTTTCATCAGCTTCCTCTTTAGTGCTTCGTGCCTACTCTGATGCTGATTGAGCTAGTAACCCAACCGATCGCAAGTCCACTACTGATTTTTGTATATTTTTTAGGTAATTCCCTTATCTCTTGGAAGAGTAAGAAACAGACTATTGTTTCTTGTTCCTCTACTGAGACAGAGTATTGTGCTATGGCATTCACTGCAATCGAAATTGTGTTGTTGCGTTGGTTACTTGCAGACATGGGTGTTACTTCATCCTCTCCATCCTTATGTATTGTGATAATAAAAGTGCTATTCAGATTTCTCACAACTCTGTGTTCCATGAGCATACGAAGTATATTGAGATTGACTATCATATGATTCGCATCTGATTCGCCATCATTTGTAGACTGGCATTATTTTTTCTACTTTTTGTTTCTTCATCGTTACAACTTGCTGACTTCTTTACAAAGTCTCATTCAGTTCATCATTTTTGCTTCTTACTTGACAAAATTTTGCTGCTTTTGCTGTAGTATCATGAGTTTGAGGGGAGGTGTTAGCCTTATATTATTATTGCATAATATTTAGTTTCCTTTTTTGTTTACTTTTCTTGTAATATATAAACTTTTGTATTTTATAGAAAACCTAATCTTATGGTGGCTCAATAATATGTTTTCTTCTTCCCTTAATTCTCCTCCTCCTTTGGTTGGTGTATCAAATTAGTTTGTATAGTTTTCACAACGTAAGTGAAATCTCAATTTGGCCAAATCAATGAAGATTCAATTATAGCAATCAAAGACATGAAGCAACGGCTAGGGTTCCATGACGAAACCATTCACAAATTAGAGTTTAAAAGACATTTTCACAGAAGAACACAAGATTTATAATAATTTTAAAACAACAATCTTTAAAAAAATAAAGGTTTTAGAATAAATAATTAAGGAAAATAGCATATGTACATAGCTCAAGTTTTCAAATAAAGATTTTGATTTTGAAGCCAAGTAATTCACCTCCAACAGTAAAGATTTTGATTTTTGAATCCAAGCAATTCATCTTCAAGTAGAAATGGAAGACAAAGAAAAAGAGTTGTCTTTGCAGGGTAGTTTTTTTTTTTTTTTTTTTTTTTTTTTGGGAGATCCCAAAGCCTTTGCCTAGTAGGCCTTGGGCCAAGGCCGACCTTGCCAAGAACTGGCAAAGTATGGGAAAAAAGTTATTTTCAAAAAATCAAAATCAAACAAAGACTTAATGCCATTTGTTATGGTGGTTGCTTGCAATAATTTGCCTTCTCTAATACTACACTAACGTTATAAAGTTTGCAAAAAAATTGATGTGAGTAATCATGTCTAGTCCCCTCACACAAAAAATTACGTATCAAAATGAAATTAACAATAGAATTGCTCATCTATTATAAGTCCCTGTTTTGTACAACCAAAATATTAATTACAGATTAATTTGAGGTCAAGAATTAATTTTAAACAAAAAATTTATAAAATTTACGATTTTTCAATCATACATTTTATTAAAATTTATTAAAAATATAATTTTTATCCACGGGATTATTGTTTCCAACAATATATATTTGGGAGTTCTAAAGCACCAACTACAACAATGGAACAAAATGCTGAAAAATTGAATTAAAAATTCCAGAAGTCAATTATTTTTGCATCCGCCCTCTCTTTTTCCACCACGTCTGTTTTCCATTATTTCCTTATTAATTAAATCCAACATCAGACAACAAAAAGTTTCTCAACATACTCCACGACACCGTTTCACCTCTCTTCTCCCATCCTCGTATCCAAGTTCTCGAAAAGCCTTTGCCTAGTAGGCCTTGGGCCAAGGCCGACCTTGCCAAGAACTGGCAAAGTATGGGAAAAAAGTGATTTTCAAAAAATCAAAATCAAACAAAGACTTAGCTCTCGTTTGACACCCATTTTTTTCTCATTCTCATTCTCATTCTCATTATTTTTCAATTTCTTCATTTCAACCACACATTCTATCAATAAAATAATATTACACATAAAGCTAAAAATTCTTCTTACTTTTTAACCACATATTCTTCTATCAATCACTATTCAAAAACACATTTTTTGAATAAAATTGATGTCAAACACCCCATTAATGCCATTTGTTATAGTGGTTGCTTGCAATAATTTGCCTTCTCTTATACTACACTAACGTTATAAAGTTTGCAAAAAAATTGATGTGAGTAATCGTGTCTAGTCCCCACACAAAAAATTACGTACCAAAATGAAATTAACAATAGAATTGCTCATCTATTATAAGTCCATGTTTTGTACAGCCAAAAAATTAATTACAAATTAATTTGAGGTCAAGAATTAATTTTAAACAAAAAATTTATAAAATTTACAATTTTTCAATCATACATTTTATTAAAATTTATTAAAAATATAATTTTTATCCACGGGATTATTGTTTCCTACAATATATACTTGGGAGTTCTAAAGCACCAACTACAACAATGGAACAAAATGCTGAAAAATTGAATTAAAAATTCCAGAAGTCAATTATATTTGCATCTTCCCCCTCTCTTTTTCCACCACATGTCTGTTTTCCATTATTTCCTTATTAATTAAATCCAACATCAGACAACAAAAAGTTTCTCAACATACTCCACGACACCGTTTCACCTCTCTTCTCCCATCCTCGTATCCAAGTTCTCGAAGTTGAAACCCCTGTTCCAGTGTTGTTCGATCTCCCCATTTTCCAAATTCACGCGCTCCTGAACTTCATACTCGCTTTAACGGAAAACGTACTCTCATTCTACATTTATATATACTATACGTAGCACTGACAGAGACGGACCCTAGGGGAGTTGGACCGGACAATGTGAGCCGGGATGAGCAGAGCCGGGGAAGAAGATGACGACGAAGAGGGCTTCCACGACTCCCTCGACCGCCTCCTCTCTTCCTCGAACACTTCCTGTTCCTGCTCCCATTCCAACTCAGAAGACGAGGATCCGAACTGCAATTACTGCCCAGAGCCAGTGCCCAGGTTCCCCATGGGCTTGTCTAACAAATACGATGTATGGATCGCCCAGCCGTCTTCAGTTGAGGAACGCCGCATCCGTCTCCTCCGCCAAATGGGCCTCACTAAAGATTCCTCCCTCCTCCGCCATCGCCCCTCCTTGTCATCTTCCGGTTGTTCTCCTGACTTATTTAAAAGATCGGCCTCTTCGGATCACTTGAACACCAGTGCGAGCTCTTCCAATATTCATAATAATTCGTTGACCCTTAATAATATTAATAGTGATTATGATAGTAGTAGTAATACTAATGGAATATTATCCGGGATTGTGAGATCTAAATCGGACGGGGACGGTAATTCCTGCAAGAGTTTGGAGTTTAGCAAAATTAATTCCAAGTCCTCTTCACCAGGGAAGGAGGGTATTCTTGGAACTGGTTTACCTGTGAAGACTGATAATCAGAACTACAGTCAAAGTCATTCTGATGTTGAGAAATCTAGCAATGGATCGCCAACGATCAGTGCCAAAACTCCAAATAAGCCGCCCAATAGAGAGATTAGAGAAGATTCAACGTGCAATGGGAGCTTTAGTAGTTCATTGACCATTCCAAGGAATGGGGAGTCTGACGAGGGTTTTGAGTGTAATAAGTTGAATACTGTTAATGGGGTGTATATGATAAAAAATTTGGATAATGGGAAGGAGTTTGTGGTGAAGGAGGTGAGGGAAGATGGGATGTGGAAAAAGATCAAGGAAGTGGGGACGGGGCGACAGTTGACGATGGAAGAGTTCTCTTCTGAGATGTGTGTTGGGACTTCGCCTATTGTGCAGGAGTTGATGAGGAGGCAGAATGTGGAGGACGGGATCAATGATGGTTTGGATTCAAATGCAGACGGGAACTGTGAGACTGGATGTAAGTTAAAGAAAAGAGGGAGTTGGTTGAAGAGTATAAAAAATATGGCAAGTACTGTTACAGGGCACAAGGAGAGACGAAGTAGCGATGAGAGAGATACATCATCGGAGAAGGGTGGGAGGAGGTCAAGCTCTGCTACAGATGATAGCCAGGATGTTTCCTTTCATGTGCCTGAAAGAGTTCGGGTCAGGCAGTATGGGAAATCTGTTAAAGAGCTTACAGCATTATACAAAAGCCAGGACATACAGGCTCACAGGGGGTCGATTTGGACAATTAAGTTTAGTTTGGATGGCAAGTATCTTGCTACGGCTGGAGAGGATTGCGTGATCCATGTGTGGCAGGTTGTTGAATCAGAGAGGAAGGGAGATTTGTTGTTGGAGAAAATTGAAGATGGAAATTTCAATCTTCAGTTTTTGGCCAATGGATCACCAGAGCCCTCTTCAATGACACCAAATTCGATCACTTACTCTGAGAAGAAGAGGCGAGGGAAGGCATCCATAAGCCTAAAATCAGTGAGCCTTGAACAGATTTTGGTGCCAGAGACAGTGTTTGCCCTCTTGGAGAAACCCATCTGTTCATTTCAAGGACATCTGAATGATGTACTGGACCTCTCGTGGTCCAAGTCTCAGGTTAGCTAGCATCTTTGCCTTATTTTTCTATTGTTCTTCATATGATATAATGATTTGAGAAATAATATGGAGTCTTCCTTAACCTCTGTTGTCTAGTTGAAAAATGAAATTACTTGTGTGACAATTGAATCATGAATTGACTAATAGCCTGTTTGGGAGGGCTAAAAAATCGATTAAAATTGAAAATATGACCGTTATTGGGTCCCACTCGTCTAAGAAAAGACAACAATAACGGTTGGTTTTTCAATTTTAATCTGATTTTAATCTCTACCAAACGGGCTCTAAGATTGTCATATTCCTAGACCTTGATTGTGCAATTTAGACATTTTAGCCAAGCTCTTTCTGTCCATGAAGTGATGTGTGTAGTATAGAATACTGCCTTTCAGTGCATTCTCAGGTGGGTTGTCCACTAGATCACCAAACAAGAAGGTTGTATATCCGACCATATTTTATTTTGGGCTTGTTAATTTTTTTGCTGTAACTTAATCAATCACATGAGCATCTTTTTAAAGAAATATTTGAAGAGATAATGCAAGATGTGGATATTTGCTTTCCAATATGTTTAATTAGAATATTTATAACAGGCACAAAAATGGAATGTGATATTTAAATTAGTTGCAAGCTCGATGCGGCTTATTATTTCTGTGTTATGTGTAAATATAGAGTGAGAAGATGATTTATTGATTTTGTTGAAGCATCTTCATTAAGGTTTTTGTTGTTTGCTCAAAAAATTTAAGACAATCCACCCTGATCTTTCGCATCTCTGTAGGTTTATTTAGCAGCTTTTAACCTCATGGGATTTGTTGATAGAATCGTTAGTGCTAGTGATGTGAAATGTCCATGTCTTTCATGTCTTTGAAAGAATTTTGTTTTTGTTGCGGTGTATAGAATTAACAAAGATTTGTATTTACTTACAGTTATCTATGATTCCTATTCTTATTAAAATTTAAGCTAGTTAGGGACATAATTTACTGTGTTGAACATTGTGGTTAAAAGTCCATAAAATTTTCTTTGAACACTTTGGGATGCATCTCTTATTATTGGTTGTAAACAGCCAGAAATTTAAATATTGGCCAGAACATGAAATTTGACGGTTAAAAAATATTATCCTAAAGGCATGGGAAGATGTAATTCTTGTCTAAGAAACCTAGTGTCTCAAAGAGTATTTAAGCAAGGCGAAAGTCATATATGTCAATGAAATATATCGTGTCTTAGCGGAGTGTGAAACATTTCTAACAGCATCTTTAAATTGGATTGCATTAACCTTTTCCTAAAACTGGTTGGAAAAAGTTCCCCAAAAAAATAGAGAAAAAGTAGTTTTAATTACATAATTTGTCGATTCTACAGTGATTTTATCGTATCTGCCTTGAGAAATTGAGGGATTTGATTTGGACGAAAAAATTGGTTCTGTGAATGATTGTTGAAGACAATATTTAAATGATATACATTTGGCCGGTTCTGAAACTCAGATGGATATTTTTTACATTTTTTTCTTTTTGCATTTCGTCTCTCTCTCTCTCTCTCTCTCTCTCTCTCTCTCTAATTTTAATTTTTGTATTTTTCAAAATCTTCTTATTTTTGTATTATTTTACTAAAAATATTTGGTTGTTGTGAGGCTTACGCTTCACCTCTTATAGGAAAAACGCCTCAGTACCTATTTCCCCCTTTTAAACATTTTTTATTGGTCAAGTTACACTGTGATTCTTCCTATTGGTGGTTATAATTATTGAATGACGCTCTTTTTTTTTTGGGCAACCTCCATCCAGTGATTGTGTTTGTTTGATTTGTTCTAAAAGTGCAATTGCCCTGATCTTTAGGAGAAACATTTTGATTTTATTTCTTGCCATTATTCATCTTGGCCTATGCAAAATTAGTTGTATGCATTTTAATTAAAGAAAAGAACTTGTGAGGTCTTCACCGGACATCTTGCTAATGGTTTTCTTCCTTCTCCAGCAACTGCTGTCATCTTCAATGGATAAAACTGTGCGGCTATGGGACTTGTCTAGCAATTCTTGTTTAAAGATCTTCGCACACAGTGACTATGGTAATTGCCTGTATCCCTATTACTCTATCGCCAAAGGTTCTTAAACTTCTGAGAGATGAGTGCCCGCAGTTCCTATTGAGGTTGTGAGGTTAGGACGGGGATTTCATGGAGGAACCTCTTGTTCATGGAAATGACACTTGTAATATGTAACAGAAGTTAATAAATATTAGAATGATCCTAAGACTATGTTATGCCGAGCTTTGATGCCTATCAAAAGGAGGATGCAAGGTGGTGAGCTTCTTACAATTGGATTGCATAAAGATTATTGTGGTAGTCTTTATAATTGTGTGAGAGGATCGTGAATATAAGTTTGTATTATTGTTTTATACAACATGAAATGAACTAACAGAAGAGTCGTAGGAAACATGCTGATATACGAGAATCTGGCTACAAGGTTGTCTAAGATCAAGGTCTGATTTCATATCTTTTTGGGATTAACAAAACATAAGAAAAGCTTTAAGAGACTAGAAATTTGGTTGGCAAATGATAGTAATAAATGATTAACAATTGGTTAAATTAACACTGAACAAGAATATTTATTTTAGAGGATGATTTTATACAAAAAGAAGAGAGAAAAATGGAGGTCAATTGCCATAGTGTGGTCTGAATCAAGACAGCTCTACGAATCAAGATGGTAAGAGAGAATGTGAAGTGGGTAGAATTTATGGAACTGTCTGTGGCTCGAGAGTTTCAGTTACTTGCCCAGTAGTTGAGAATCTTGAGATGATATTTTAATTTTCAACTGACAGGTTTAGTATATTGATGCTTTGTGCATATGAATATTTAGATCGTCTCCTATTTTACACATTAGTTTCATAAATCCGTTTGTTTAGTTGTAGACTTGTAGTTTTATATCAGGGCTTCTTTTGGCACGTTAATATCATAAACTCAATAAATAGATTTGACATTAATTCATCACTGATAAGTATTCTGGATTCTCTTGATGCAGTAACCTGCATCCAGTTTAATCCTGTTGATGATAGATACTTCATCAGTGGATCCCTAGATGCTAAGGTGCGCATATGGAGCATTCCTGATCACCAAGTTGTTGATTGGAATGATTTACATGAAATGGTCACTGCAGCTTGCTATACACCTGATGGCCAGGTTGGGCATACATTGTATTACAGTTACTACTTAATTTGGTGTTGTCCCTCCAGTTATGCAAAATTGTTTTCCCTATGCACGTGTTTCAGTTGTACTTAAAGTCTGTGTTTGTTAATTGATGAAGGGTGCACTAGTTGGGTCATACAAGGGAAGTTGTTGCTTATACAACACATCAGGTATGAATAATAGCTACATGAAGAAAGATAAGATTCTGTTCATTGTAAACTAGTTATTCATGCATCATTATATTTCCAGATAATAAATTCCAGCAAAAAAGCGAGATCGATCTGCTGAATAAGAAGAAATCTCATCAAAAGAAAATAACCGGTTTCCAGGTAATCAATTCATTGACTAATTGCAGTACATGCACCTTATATAAGAGGGAAGAAATTATTGGTGTTGGGTGGGGTACAACACTTTCTTTTCTTCAGAGAATGATAGCCTTTTGGCATTACAGTGGAGTTCTTATAATTGGGAAATGCAAGTGAAAACCAACATCTTCTTATGATTATATTGTTTTCATTGCTCAGTTTGCACCAGGAAGTACATCAGAAGTGCTTATTACATCTGGAGATTCACGAGTTCGAGTTATAGAGGGTGTTGATCTTGTTCACAAGTTCAAAGGTATGCTAGTGTACTGTATAAGATTCTATAAATTTTTGAAGGTGGCAATGAGGGTTAAATTCTTAAAGATGGTTATAATTGTTAAGCTTGGTCTCATTAATTAACTAAACCTGCCAAGAGTTTGACAAATCAGTCTATTCTTAGTGTCTATGTGCTTATTATGGAAATTCGTGAGGGTTCTAATTTAGGAAAGGTTTTGAACTGCTGTCTGCTGACATGATTATTCTAATTATTGAGCTCTGTTCTGTTTTGGTGTTTGCTGTTGATTTTTGTTGAAGGGAAGTTTTTCCTCCTAAGTTCTAGTGTTTTGTTCTGACATTTAGGATTTAATATATGGTGTACCTAGTTGCAGTCATAACATAGGAAAATAAGGAATCTGTTTAGAAATAAAGCAGGCCAATAAGGTGCGAGAACCATAACAACTAAAGCTTTTTTCTTTTTTTTTGTGGGGTTGGGGGAGGGGAATGAGCATGGTTTATCGTGGCTACATTCTGTTTTCCATGCAGCTTTGCAACCAATTTTGAAAAAAAGTACTTTAGTGCCCGAAAAAATATTTTAATGTGCTTGTATTTTCTATTGGCACTTGTATCCTAGTATTTTCCTTGTTAGATCATGAAACTGCAAATTAACCTGCGATGTCCTGTATTATTTGACCACATGTAATGTGAATCTTATGAAATTTTAATCTAGGTTATTTTCCTTCTTGGGGGACTCTTGATGGCTTGTTTCAATTTTTTTTTTTCTCGTACAAGTAATTTTGACAAAGCTGTTGATATCGGTTATCATGGTTACATATGGTTGTTAACACCTGAAGATGTTAGTATCTTATAGAGGAGTGCAACTTGATCATTTCCTTAACTTATTCTCTTTTCCTATTGTTTTTATGTTACACGAGATTCCAAATCTCTGTCCTGCATGGTAGTTGTTGGCAGGCTATTGTTTTCTTCTGCCATATCTAAACCATGAATATGAATGATAAAATTTAGTATTTGGATAATTGAGGTCCTAGTTAGAGTAGGCCATTTTTTTTACTTTTTCCTTTTTTCCCAGTTTTACTCTAGTTAGGTGCATCTTCATTTTAGGTGGACCTCTTAGTAGCACAGTTCTGGGTACCAGAAATGGATGACATCATGTAAATTGTAAACTTCAGTGCGTAACTGGAGAGAGATGTCGTTATTCAAAAAGGAAGATGCAGACATTTGAAAACATGCCTCGTAATTACAGAAAGCAGGGCACAGAATCTCTTTCCCAATTTTGTTCAGAAATTTATTTATTTTCCTTTTTCTACCTACATTCTTCCATCAATTTACGGGAAGATGAAAAGAGAGATTAATTACCTAGGTTTGTTTTCAACATTTTCTTACCTCGGATTTTAGAATATAAATCTCAATTGATTTCTCTGAGTGGAATTCATTTTAATATGATTGATACATGTTTCCTCAACATCTTCCATTAGTTGGGGGGTCAAGTTTTTGTCGCAAGTAGAATTTGTCTAATGAGAATTGTTTGAATCTGTGATCCGGTTGACAAAGTGGATCTGTGCCAAAATTATTATGCTGACATTTATCATTGCCTTTACCCATTCATGAGAAATGATTTTATTTTGAAAAGTTGGGACTCTTGTTATAGTTGGGAATTTCTTGCAGGGTTTCGTAACACACACAGCCAAATCTCAGCCTCCCTAACGACTAATGGAAAATATGTGATCTCTGCTAGTGAGGATTCTTATGTATATATTTGGAGACACGAAGGTGAATCCCGACCAAACAGAAACAAAGGTGTTACTGTGACCCACTCTTATGAGCATTTTCACTGTCAAGATGTATCAGTTGCAATCCCTTGGCCCGGAATGTGTGACTCGTGGGAATTACATGACACGTGTTTTAGAGTTCAAAGCAGTTCTGTTGATAGTTTTGAGGAGGTTTTAACAGCCAACCACCCACCTACTCCAGTTGAAGAACCTAATGATAGCGAGAGCTCGCCATTTGCATCAGTCAACAATAGTAGTCCACTTAATGGCATGATTTCTAGTGATACAAACAGCTACCTCTTTGATAGATTCTCAGTAATGTGGCCCGATGATAAATTTCTTTCGGCTACCAAGAACACTAGCCCTCGAGTTGATGCTGATTTGTCCAACTGGTTATACCAAAACAGGTCAGCGTGGGGGATGGTAATTGTAACTGCAGGCCTCAGAGGAGAAATTAGGACTTTCCAGAATTTTGGATTGCCCCTTCGAAATTAGGAGGCAAAGAGTTCTCTAGGAGTGGCCAACAGATTTCTACACCTTAAAATTTGCAAAAATTGTACAGATATTTGGTAAGATGGGCAAAGATTAGCCAGTTTTCTCTTTTGTTCTTTTTTGTATCTGGGGCTCGAAAGCCAAATCGGAGCCTTCCAGAGGGCACTGATAAGTAGATTTCTCATGATTGAAAAGGCAAAAAAAAAAAAGGAAGTACATTACACATTTGAGTTTAGGAACCGATTGATTGTCTGTAATAGGAAATTTGGATTGAAGATATGATTTTATTCCAACAGTTGTATATATGAACTGGTTGTGGGATAGTTTCCTGTATTTTTAGTCAATTCATCCGACAGCATAATTTGAAATAACCTCCTGTATTTGTAATCATATTGTTTTTAAACCTTTTACCTTTTTCTTTCCCCTATTGTGTTTCGGTGTAATCCTATTAACCTTTGCCACACATTTGGTGTGCAGTATTAATATGACTTGACCGATGAACAAGATCTCATCAATTCATCCAACAGCATAATTTGAAATGAGAAAAGCTAAAGTGACAGGGTTGTGACAACAACGTCACAGTAGCATGGCCCATTTGAAATAGGCTTCCTGTATTAGTAATCAACATTGTCCTTGAACCTTGAACCTTTCTCTTTCCCCTATGGGACTCTTTGTTAAAGAGTCTAGTTCAATCATTTATTTGGACAAAAAGGATTTTCTCAAAGTATGTTTGTTAAATGGCCTCCATTAAAAAAAGGTTAAAAAATAGAATAAATAAATG
>CAIGRO010289485.1:0-22092 GCA_903798355.1 Fraxinus baroniana
TGGGGAATGGAATGAAGAGAGTGGAAAGTGAATGTTAGGGTTTGAGGTGAAATTGGGTTGGGGTTCCCGTGGATGAAATAGGTAGATGTAAAATTTTATTAATTACAATTAATAATCCTATTTACCACTTGATTTTTGAATAGTAAACTTTATCCCCTTATTTTTGAATTGTAATCTTGAAATGAAGGGTTTTAGGTAATTTTCTCATTAATCAATTATAGTGGATACAATACGGTCAGAATCTAAGGCCCATTTAATAATGAGAAGCTCAATTTTCCTTTTTAAGACTCTTTTTAGGATAATAAACCGTCTTATTTATCGTTTTGGTAACTTGAGAACCGTGATAATCGATCCTCAAATGAGAGTAGAGGGGATAACATCAAAATTACCCTAATTTTCTCCAGAAAGCTAAAAAATACCCATCTACAACATTTTCAGTAATACGGGAATTCATTAAAACTACTGTTTTGGAAAATCAACTTGAGCATTGATCTGGAAAAAAAGAAGATCTAAGTGAAATGGTCGAACCAAAAATTAAAATAATTAAATAAAAAATCATAATATTGATATATCCTATTAAAAATTTATATTAATGAAGAAGTTATTTTAATATTCGTTAATTTTTCAATACTCGTTTGACATCAAATTAAGCCAAGCATTTGTTTGATCCCCATTTTTTAAAAACTCATTTTTAACTATGTACATTTTTAAATAAAATAATTTCACATCTAAACTCAAAACATTTTCATATTTTTTAACTATACATTCTTAAAAAAATTGCTATTACAAAATTTGTTTTCCATATAAATGGGACAGGGCATTACTTTCACAGAGGCCTTACAGACCCCTCACAAGGGGTGGATCCCTCAAGTATTTAAAAAAAAATATAGGGCGGGCCCACCCTTTGTGAGGGGCCTGTAAGGCCACAGGGCGTTACTCATTGAACAAACCCTATATGAACTCAAATCATATCAATATCACCATCAATATTAAGGTAACACGTGTTATTTGTAAGATGACACTAGTTTCGTCATTATAATTCAACCCTAGTAAAAAAAACAACTCAAACACCATCAATCAATTTTCTACCACTGTCATTGCCACGATCGAAATCAAGTTTTTAAACACTATCACAACAATACCGTCCTCAACATGAAAGTAACATACGTGTTACTTGTAGGTAACTCACGTATTACCTCTACCATAACTCCACATATCCTAACAAAGAACAACCCAAACATCGCCAATCGGTGCCTTTCACAGCCATCATTGCCGTTATGCTGTAGGGTAAAAATTGAAAGATTAAAAAAGATAGTATTTTTCAATCTTTAGAAGAAAATGAGAATTGCTTCATTATTAATAGTTTTAATTGTTACCTCGTATTTTCTATACGGTCTATCATCCATTTACGTCGACAATTTAAATCTTTCATATGTGCCATTCACATCTCCAAAGGTAAAATTGTTCATTTCTTTTTACTTATTTATTTTGTATAGGGTGGTGCATACCATATTTTCTTATATCACATTTTGATTGCTTTAAAGGCGTTGGTATTAATTTGTAGTCATACTTGTGTCTTCAGATTTTGTCATTACATTCTTATTCTTAACTTTTCATTAATTAGCACAAATTGTCCTTAATGACAATGTGTTAAAAAACTCAGTTACGATGAATAAAAAGACATATTTGTCAAATAAGGATTAAAAAAAAAAAACAAAAAAAAGACAAAAATGAGATTAAATATATATCTCTTACTTTAGAGCACGCTAACAAAATTTTTTTGCCATCAATGACGATATGTACTAATCATAGAAGATTAATAAAAAGAATGTGATGGAAAAAATTAGTAATATAAATACGATAACAAGCAATGGCTTGTGATTTTTATTGTAAGTTGGCCCATGTTTGAACCCATTTTTGGGTCAAAATGTATTTTGAAATAACATTTTATAAGAGAATGTGTAGTTAAAAAATAAAGAAAGATTTTGGATTGCGAGTAAAATTATTTTACGAGAGGTATTTTTAAAAATGAAGGCCAAACACAGACTTAATATGTGGCGCATTAGATAAAAGTTGTGTTAATATGACTACCCTTACGAAAATCTCACGATTTAGACATCATGTATGTATCACGATACCATTTAACATTTAAATAGACCTAGGTCTAGCAATTGAGAATATTGTGCGAATAATGTTAAAAGGTTAAGATATAATTGTCACACTTATAAAAGATTGAGGACCTGAAGAGGAAAATCACACTCTCCGTTTCATAGCAATTCGAAGATCATCGGATAGAACAGAGCCCCTACAATCCTAAAAAAATGGCCGCAACTGACACCAAGTGGAAGACCACTGCTCTTCTTGTCATTGACATGCAGGTCCTCATCGATCCCACCTCTCTTTTTTTTTCTTTTCTTTTCAAGTTCAACTTTGCATTTTATCAAAGAATTTATAATTATTTATTTCTTCCGAATTTATTATGAACTGGTACACTTTTTTTCGTATATTTTCATTTTGGCTAATAGTTTGATGTTTTATTGAAATGGTATTAAAGATTTCATGGGTTCTTGCTCTGTTATTATTTTTGATGAATTTGATACTAAAATCTTTTGGTTTGGTACTTTTCTGTTCAGAATGATTTTATACTACCAGGTGGCCCGATGCATGTGATAGGTGGCCAAGATATTGTGCCTAATGTTATCAAGGCTGTTGAGATTGCTAGAAGCCGTGGCATTCCCATTATATGGGTACCCTCTAATTTTCTCTTTTTATGTTGAAGACTCAATTTGAAATAAATGAATGTTAATAGTTTAAAGGTGGTGGTTCAATATGGTATTGAAGTTGGCCAAGTTCTTGAGTTGAAGTTTTGACGCCACTTTCATGAAAATTGTATCGCTTTAGCTTTTAGATTGCCGGTTCAAGAGTTCTTGAGTTGAGATATCATGAATATTGTATATATGTTACACTTTTGGCATGCCATATTTTTCTCCCTTAATGGGAATAGATAGAATTAGAATTAAGTTGTATCTGGTATTGCATTTGATTTTTGAAAAGGTATTTTCAGATTGAAGTAGGATCTTACAGAAGTCAGAGGCTCTATGTTTTGCATTTTGATTTTTCTTGATAATTGCACATTTGTGATTTTAATCAAGTAGGAAAACAGCTTCTTGAATTCTATGAATATTGTTGCAAATGTCATGAATAATAATGTTTGAAATGGCAATGGAAAAATGGGGCTTAGGTTGTTCGTGAGCATGATCCTTTGGGAAGGGATGTTGAATTGTTCCGTCGGCACTTGTATTCTGCTGGAAAACCAAAACCAACTTCTAAGGGTAATGTGGGAGCAGAACTGGTTGATGGGCTAGTAATCAAAGATGACGACTACAAGCTGGTCAAGACGCGGTTTAGTGCATTTTTTAACACACACCTTCATTTGTATCTTCAGGGTGCCGGAATTAGTAATTTAGTTATCACAGGTAAATAATTTCTGTGCTCTTATCAGTTTTTGGGTTGGCTTCTTCTACATGTAATAGAAGTCAGATTTTAATTCCTTAGTTCGCCTATATAGGTGTCCAAACTCCAAATTGCATCCGGCAGACGGTCTTTGATGCAGTAGCATTGGATTATCAGACCGTTACCGTCATTTTTGATGCCACTGCAGCTGCGACATTCGACATACACCGTGGTATGCAATTTGTCACTTAAGTTACACTGCCATTGGTATATAAGCTGAAGTACTTTTTTACTTGAGAAAAATATTTTTTGTTCAATTGCTGATGAAATAGAAGCAACTACGGTATATGAATAGTTGGGCATCCTCCTGAACCCAAAGTTGCAATTTTGAGAATATTAAAGACATAATTTAAATAAACAAATCTATCCCCTTTCTAATAGTTTAAACTTTTAGTTGAGGTGGATCAATATGGTGTTACAAGTGCAGAGTTCACATCTTGCCACCACCTATTTTTGAAAGTTGTGCATGCGTCAAGGGTTTGATGAAAAAATGAATTTGGCTTGTATATGAGGAGCATCTGAGGATATAATTTAAATAAATAAGTTTGTCCCCCTTCTCAATAGCTCAAGATTTTAGATAAAATGGTTCAGTATGTAAATATTCTACTTTCAATACAACAGCTTAGCACATATTCTTGTACGCCAGTGTGAAAGTAATCTACCATTGAGAGTCCTTCTTCTTTTCCTTCATTCACTAGTACACATGCAATGGCCTTTTAGTTGTTTCCGCTGTAGTGTAAATATTTTCATTTATAGATTTTGCAAGTCTATTTTTATTCCACTAAATGGATTATTGATTAACATGGATTGCTTAATGGAACTTTGCATCGTATCTTGTAATAGTAGTTTGATCTCATTATCACTAAAATGGTGTTGTGAAGGAAACTCTTTGCAATGATTAAATGGTTACATGACAAATTTATGATTTGAAGAGATAATTGTGAGATTTGAAGTACATACTATTGTCTTGGGTTTTGTCAACTATAATTGTTGGCTTTCTAAGTCTTGGTTCACTTTCTGGAAATGCTTTGAGAAACTGGAATCACTAAAACCTTAGTTCAAGTGAATTGGCCAAAATGTGCAAAAAGGGTAATTGTGAAATTACATTGATATGTTGATCTAGAGGGTGTGAGATAAAATACTTACATTTTATATTGGCAACATGTAGCTAAATTTGATTTATGTAAACTCGTTAAGAATATCGACAGCTGATAAGAACACAAAATAAATTATAGAGAAGAGCAGACAGAATGTGCTATGCACGGCGTGATAAAAAGTTTCAGCTTAGAAAAGAAATCTTAGCCTATGTGTGTGGTCCCTTTTTTTTTTTTTTTTCCCAAGAAGTAATTTTCTCTGCCAATGATGTGGGGTCGTTTGCAGACCCATTATGACAGTAAAAGTTCCATCAATGTGACTTTTTTGCTGTAAAGTCGAATTAGCCATTGATTAAATACCAATTGTTGAAAAGACTGTCACAATTACGCTCCATAGGTCTTGTGAGTTTATTGGGAGGGGCATTTTGGTCTTTAGACACACTTGTTGAGGGGTATATGTGGTACCTGAGGGATATAGCGGATAACTGGATGTCCTAGACAACCTACACCAACGGTTTCTTTCCTTATTTTTCAGTTTTGAAATTTGAATTCAGAAGAATTTGAAATATTTCAGAGTTATAACAAAATCTGCTTATAAGTAAGGAAGTTCTAAAATAAATATTCCTTTTATTGGTGAAAGTCGGAAATAATGAACTTAATTTCAAAATAAGTGACTTTTTTTAATTAATAGTAAGAGAAAGGTAACATACTTGAACATGTTTGGAAATAGAACTTTACCTTTTTTTAAGCTTAGCCAATCACGCTCGAATGAGTGGCGGCAAACTCGGTGCCATATTTGAATCTAGTCTGTATGGAATTACTGATTTGTATAATTTTCGTGTTTTCTCTTCCAGCAAATATTCTTGACATGACTAATATTGGAGTGGCGACCCCAACACTAGAAGAATGGGGTTCCGATGACTGATATACCCATTTTCGATCAGCAACAAGTGTCACACAAGCTTATATGTCTCTTGTTGATCTCTATACTCTTCTATGTACTAATTAACCCTATGAAAATATTGCCTTTGATGCAAATACTATGTATCTATTTGTTTTTCTGTGATTACCAATAGCAAACTGATGCTCTCATAGAACTATAGAATTTCTGTTTTCACTTGCACGGGTTAGAAGTAAGTGTGCTTTGGATTATGAGTTGGAAAATCTAGTGGTAGACTTTACTGTCCGATTTCCTTTGTCAAACTGTTGAATATTTATGAAGTAATAAACCGAGATATGGTTGGGCATAGGTGAGAGTATTGCTGTAAGTGCTGTTATAGGCTCCCTGCGTGGTACCTGCTGGTCTGAGTTGAGGGGAAATGGCCTCTTGGTAGGATGCGGTCGTGCAGGTAATATGAGTGGTTAAAGATATGATCGAGCCTAGATATGAATGCAAATCCGGCTAATGTAGTTAGCTAAGAATCTTCTAATTGTATAGAGCTTGTTTGGTACAGCTGAAAATTCAATTAAAATTGAAAATATAGTCGTTATTGAGTCTCACTCGTTTAATAAAAGTCAACAATAACGGCTAGTTTTTCAATTTTAATTTCTACCGAACACGCCCTAAATAAATTTGTTTTCTCGTTTAACTATAATTTTTTTTTTTTTTGAGAGTCAAATCGTACTAAAGAGCACCGAGGTATAGCTACTTTTGGGTTCTAATACAGATTTTGTGTTTAGGACCAAGCTACACATACCTAATTTTCTACATAATGGACAAGTGACGACCCCTTATTGGGGGGGCTATGGGCCTAGGCTCCCCCCTACTGAGAGCCGTCACTTGTCGATTCGATAAAATATTATGTAAAAAATTAAGTACATATATAATAATCCTCGTGTTTATAAGAGGTGAAGATATTGGTTTTGCTTAACAGAAGCTTGATCTGTACTTGTGTTTTTATTGTGACTATGGTATGTTGTCAAAATCTTGTTCATTATACTTAGACTCTGTTTGATATAAATTAAAATTTTCATTTTCATTCTTCTACTCATTTTCAATCACACATTTTTCAATAAAATAATATTTTACATCACATCAATAACTTTTCCTTCACTTTCAACCACACATTCTCCATCAATCTACTATTCCAAAATAGATTTTTCCAAAATAATGTGGCTCAAACTCATTATACTTAGATTTTTGACTCGTCTAAGAAATAGCCATTTCCCTAGAAATGCAAGCCAACTACTGTTAGTGAATAGAAATGTCATTGAAATATGCANTTTTTTTTTTTTTTTTCAAAATAGCCAAGCTGATCGATGAGACTGAACACTTTTTAAGTTCTTAGTTTAGGGGTGTTGGAATTAACAGTTTTGATTGCAATTTTTGCCTTCCATTCTGCAATATTATTGGATGTGGATGAATGTTCACAAGGAAAAGAGAGCCTCGACTCGTGCCATTTCAAGAAATTGTTATGTAACACCTTCGATGGGACAATGCACGAGTTTTAATTAGATTACAAATGGTCTGATGATTGGAATGGAAGTGTTACTTTCTTGAATTCGCGATGAATTTTCGAGCCATTTGAAGAAACAAAAATGAATTTTAAATATTTATTACTCTTTATCAAAATTAGTGGTTGATGTGCAGAGGCCTATTTCTACGAATAGGCCATAACCTACAAAACTATTAGTTGGGTGTTGCGTGACAGACAGGGCAAAATCAACGACCATCACTCTGTAACAATTTCAACCATTAAATTTCACTATGATATTAAAAAATAAAAAAAAAAAGAAAAAAGAAAAGGTGTAGCCTATTTTTTCAAGTCAAATTTACTATATACTAGACTCAATTTCAGCAAGAAAAGCTACCCATTTTAGGGCCCATTGACAATTACACATGCTGCCCTGTTTTTTTCTACTCTGTTTTTGCACTGTAAGAAAGAAGCACGTGGATGCCAGAGGGCTACGTGGGAGCAGGTGGACGTACATCAGCGTGTCTATAGTCTCAAAGAATAATGTTAATGAAACCCTCTTACGTGCGAATTTGATAGAGTACGTTTAAAATTAAATATCATGATTGGTGTCATCAATCTTGATATTAAAGAAATTGTACATGAGAATGATTGATAGACTCAAATTTTAAAAAATTATCTTTCAACATTTTCTAAAGGAAATTTAAAGTTGAAGTCTTCAACTTTCATACAAGTGAACATCTCGATCTAGTATATATCGCGATCTCGAATCATTTTAAAATTGACATCATATTATCTTACATAAGCAAGCAAGGAGGATAATTCTTCGTGGGGAACTAGCTCGAGAGAGAGAGTTAGATCCGCATTTATCGAAATTTTTCCTATAAAGTATTGAATTTTTTTGGTTCCTTCACGTAAAAATCTAAATTCACATTATATAGGTTTGGCATAACTTAAGCTAGCGAAATATAATTTTTATTCACATATTTAGCTTGATACATAAATACTAAATATTTATTATTTATGTGTATAGTAGGTTTCACTACTAAATATGTGTATTCAGAATCCCACTTTTTAAATTTTCAAAATTTATAAACACATCACACAATGGAAAATTTTCTAATTTCTTATAAATCGAGAAAAGAGGTACATTGTACAAAATAAAGTTGAAAAAATATTTATAGGGACCCCCTCTGACCCTGAAGAGTCTGTCTGATGTGGTTTGGACTGTGGTTGAGTGCCGACTTTGGTACTGAAATATGAGCAATTTGAGTGAAATTGCCGTGCAGAGTACACACGCAAAGCCTGGTTTAAATGTGCATTTGCGGCCTGTCATTTCACTCTCACACACAGTCCCCACACATTGTTCGAATGATTACTCTCTTTTTTATAAACTCATCATTTCTGCCCTTTCCAGTTTTCTTTGCAGTAATAAACAATTAAAGATTTGCTTGATGATCCATGTTCTGTAGATGTAGAAGAAGCGAATGCCAGAGAAGAATACTTCAATTTTTGCAGATTTAGAGCACAATGAACCAGCAAGAATTGCCTCCAAAGACACCCAAAGGTGGGCTCATTACCATGCCATTCATTATAGGTAAGGTCGAATCTGAGCATACTGAATATGTCATTTCCTGAATTTCGAGGCCCAAATTTACTAAGTCTTGTGATTTGTCTTTCTGGGTTGGCAGCAAATGAGGCATTTGAGAAGGTGGCGAGTTATGGGTTGTTACCCAATATGATATTTTATCTGATGAGAGTATACAATATGGGAGTCACAAGAGCTACCAATACAATCTTCTTCTGGTCTGCAGCTACGAATTTCATGCCCCTAATTGGAGCTTTTGTTGCAGATTCATTTCTGGGTCGGTTCTTGACCATTGGCCTTGGATCTATCGCCAGTCTTTTGGTAAACTCTATTCCCTTTTTGTGAACTGTTATTCAATTCTGCTACTAGTATAGTATATTATTATTATTATTTATTGAAGTTTGTGTTATATATTTTTAAAGTTTCTAAGTTGTATCTTAGTACAGCGATTCATTCAAGCCATTCATTCGTTATAGGGTATTTGGGTGTACTAGAAAGTTACTTTCTTGAAACTATGTTAAGGTTTAGTATTTAAAAAGGTCAATTTTGTTAGTAAAAAATTGTAAATTTGAAAATTAATACGGGAAAACTGGTCGAGACTTATTCTTCAGCACAGCCAAACATACAATACAGTATCTAATGGCTCCTGCAGTAATCTGGTTTGAGATTAGTACTTTTAACTAACAATGTTGAGTCGAAGTTTTTTCATTTTTATTAATAAATTTATATAGAGAGAGCCACTTTTTCAGATTATTACAATGCTGCTATAGATTCTTTTCATTGAGTTAATGTTGTTTTATGTTCTTGGCCTGGGTAGCTTGTCCTTTTGAGCTGATGAAATTAATTCTTCTCGTGATTTCTTTCGGTCGAGCATTGAATTAATTTGATTTTGTTCATGAATTAATGCTAAACTACAATTGAGCACCAACTATGGTGCCAATTTTAATATATGCTACCAAAAGTTGTAGCTGGTGAAGGCAGTGCCACCATCGATGTTAAACTCCTGAACATTCGTATCAAAGACATCGAGTGATCTCTTCAATGCTTCTTTGGTGCTTAAGTTAGCAAGGGAGAAATGCGTTATCACATATGTAAAACTGTATAGGAACACTTACCTTTTGTGAGGTGACGGAGGCCCTACTTATACAGGTCGAGAGCATTAGACTATCTGAATCTTGGCTCTATGTGATTGGAATAAACTGAGACATTTTCTTAGGGCATGAAGATTCTTTTCTTTCCATCTAACAGAGGGTTGAGTCTTAGGAGAGAATTTAGTACGTTAAAAATGTCCCCTAGGAGTACCCTTTCATGATGCAGTCGTGCCCTCCTTGAGGACTCAATAAGTATACTTGCACACGTCTGTAATAAGTCGGTCCCTAGAAGCCCGATCTTCAGGTTGGCCCCCGAGCCCAATAACTTCGTCTAGAGATGAGCCATTATCTGGATATAGGTTGGGGTCCTTTGGTTTCTGCCTTGTCAATAAAAGACTATTCACCCAACCAGGTGAAGATATGTGTGCATTTCCGTAATGCATGATCCTGAATGTGTCTCTAAAGAAAAAGACTTCCCTGAATGTTCTATTTCATTTATCAGGGGATGATCCTTCTATGGCTAACAGCTATGGTTTCCAAAGCAAGTCCACCTTGTGATCAATTGGCCCACAGCTGTAAATTTGCCTCACCGGCACAATATGCTCTCCTGATTTCCTCATTTGGCCTTATATCCGTTGGTGCTGGTGGCATTAGGCCGTGCTCCTTAGCATTTGGAGCCGATCAGCTAGACAAAAGAGACAATCCCGACAATGATAGGGTGCTGGAAAGCTTCTTTAGTTGGTATTATGCTTCAGCAGCTGTTTCAGTTCTTATTGCTTTAACCGGCATTGTTTATATTCAAGATCACTTGGGATGGAAAATAGGTTTTGGAGTTCCTGCACTTCTCATGTTCGCCTCGACTCTACTCTTTTTCCTTGCATCTTCGTTATACGTCAAACAGAAAGCAAGCAAGAGCTTGTTTACTGGCTTTGCACAGGTCCTTGTAGTCGCATACAAAAACAGAAAGCTAGCGCTTCCTCCGTGTAACTCAAATCGTTATCATCATGAGAAAGGCTCTGAACTTACCATGCCAACTGACAAGCTAAGGTGCTATGATGAACTCCAAAACCATTAGTATTATTTAGTATCGAACGTTGTCCATTCTAATCTGCTCATTGTTCATTTCTATTTTCCAGGTTCTTAAACAAGGCTTGTGTTATCAAGAATCCTGAAGATATATCTTCTTCTGGAGTTGTTTCGAACAGGTGGAATTTATGCACGATAGAACAAGTGGAGGAGTTAAAAGCACTTACAAGAGTCATCCCTATATGGTCTACCGGGATAATGGTATCAATAAACATAAGCCAAAGTTCATTTCCCTTGCTTCAAGCTAGCTCCATGGATAGACATATAACTTCAAGCTTTGAAATTCCAGCTGGCTCATTTGGGATGTTTACGATCATTACTATAACGATTTGGGTAGTTCTATATGATCGTGTAATTATACCACTGGCATCGAAACTTATTGGGAAGAAAGTACATCTTGGCGTGAAGTTAAGAATGGGAATCGGGATTTTCTTCTCATGTATGGCTATGGTAGTTTCTGGCATAGTGGAGCACATTCGTAGGCGCAAGGCAATCGAGCAAGGATTATCAAACAATCCCCATGCAGTGGTAAACATGTCTGCTATGTGGCTTATACCTCAAAATATCTTAAGTGGACTAGCAGAGGCTTTTAACGCAATCGGCCAAACGGAATTCTATTATTCCGAGTTCCCGAAAAGCATGTCGAGCATTGCATCGTCGCTGTTCGGGGTTGGGATGGCGCTAGCAAACTTGCTTGCAAGTGTTATACTCAGCTTTGTGGATAATCTTACCAGATCACAAAGGAAAGAGAGTTGGGTTTCTAGTAATATCAACAAGGGTCACTATGAGTATTACTATTGGCTTCTTGCAATTATGACTTTCATTAATTTGATTTATTTTCTTGTTTGTAGCTGGGCTTATGGATCTTGTGTTGATAAGGTAGCAAAAACTAGTACTGAAGGAAATGAATTGGAGGAGGTAAAATCCTCCGCACCAGGAACACCACCTAGGGTCTTGATGTCTTAATTTATATCCTATGATCTTGATTGTGGTACTTGATGTAAAATTACATGTTTTTAGTCGTACATTTGGTTAGTAGCAGACGCAAATTTGCGTACAACTCCTTTTTATTTGAAAGCAAGTGCAACAAATTCACTCAAGAGTGTACTTGTTAGTAAATACTGATAAAATTTAGCACAACTCCAAAAACATTACTGGCTAGCCTGAGCAGTTTTAGCTGCAAAAATATTACTATGAACAAGATTTTGACTTATTTTCAGCACAACCATCAGCAAATACACGTACAAAATTTTCACAAATAAATTTTCAGCACCGCTCCAAGCTCCCAAGTCTTTTGCCCGACATTAATACCATGTTATCGTCTAAAAGCTTCGACACAATCAAAAATAAAACGTTGAAGAACAATTTCAACCCGAATGAAGTGGTTCAAACTAGATAGTTGATGAACTCAATTACATGCTTGTTTCGTCTTCTATAGTTCTATCTTATCAAACAAGCTATCAACGAAATAAAAGAAAGACTACATTTCTTGAATTGCAACTTAATTCCAGTTAAACACATTATTAGCCCTCAATTTACCAGAAAATATTCTCAAATATTCAATTACAACACAATAAAATCATCATAAAAGTAATTCCAATTGAGTCCAATCGTCTCTCTTTATTTCTTCAACTCACCGGCTGTTCAGATTCCAGAGGAAGCCCAAGCTCTTGTTCCGGCGAATTCTCCTTCACCTTCCCTGAGTTTCGACTGGGAACTGGAATCGCCAAAAAACTCTTGTTCTTGCTAATGGGCTTGCTTTTTTCCAGCTGAACAATATCCCCAACTTGGAATTGGTTCAATGGGTCATGGGCTTGGAACTTCTTCTTGATTCTAACCCGGCGCTTGTACTTTGGGTGTGGAGCAAGGCGCACAACCTCCACGGCCACAGTCTTGTCGTTGGTGGCGCATACAACCTTGCCTTGAAGGGTTCTCATCGCTTTGATCATTGGGAGGAATGGAGGCGGGGGCGGCGTTGGTGAGGCGGAGGAAGGTTTGAAGAGGTGGGTGCAGGGGACGGAGCCATGGAGGAATGGGGTTGTAAGGGAGAACGATTTGATTTGGGGGATTGAAGCAGAGGTTAGAAACATTTTCTTTTGGCTGGAAGATGGGAGAGTGAAAGAATTTCTATATACCGCCCATGGATAAAATCGTGTAGTCGAAAAGTGCGATTTTAAGTACAGTGATAAAAACGTGAAACGAGGTAAGATGGGAGTGTCATTGAGCTATGAATCAACTTCTTTCAATTCTTTCTTTTCTTTTCGTATTTCTTTTCCTTTTTGAAAAGCAATTGCATTCATTTGCAATAATCATCGTAAACGACATGCAAAAGAAAAAACATACTACAATTTATCCAAATATTCAAAGTATATCTAATCTCTTTATTTATATTTCAAGAATAAAATGATAAAAGAGTTATCTTTCAAATATTATTAGCCAGTATTGATCCAAATCAATTGAGATGAGGAATTTTCCTCAAAACCAAACATTTGAACATTTTTTTTGGGAACCCTTGATTTTCATATCTTCCACTAAATGAGAAACATTATTACTCAACAGAACCCCTCCTAATATATGCAAAGAAAAACCCCCCAAGTGTTACAAAACATATTCAAGAACAAGAGAGACATTACCCTAATCGAGAATAGGATTCCACATAAATTATTGATTTACTATATTCAGTTAAGTTCATATTCCCTCTCAATTCAATTCTCCAATTTTCTTTGTTGAGATCTTTTTTTTGTAGAGGTGACTTGGTTAACATATCATGGGTCCTTTCGCGTCCACGTAAGCCTTTAATCCTGCACACCTAGACAAACCATAAGTCACATGTGACCTTCTCCAAAGTGGGGGAGGAGGCGGCCGCTTTCACTCGATGGTCAAGTCAGTCAATGTATAAGTGAAGGGGTGTGAAACGTGCTAGATACGTGAGCTACTAAGCATGAAGAGGTCAAATCCGAAAGGGTGTAAATTGAAATACATTGAGAATCTAAAGTTTCATATTTTCAAATGACATAATGTGTGAGCTTTTATAATAGCAAAGGATAAATGATAATTGTTGGATGAAGTGACATGTGACCTCATTTTCACGGCCGAGGTCTTCTCCTAAGTGTCACTCTATCAATCCTAAACTGGCAGACATTTAATGCTTCTGACAAGCAGTCGCTCTAAAACCTAGTTCGACCTCTAAAATATAGAATGACGATTTAACCTTTTAGATGTCGTTGCTGAGATGCCAAATTAATTAATCGTAGGTGGGTTTTTGTATGAAAGATCTCTTTGAAAGAAGTGATATAAGATGATGCTTTTTGACATTGGGAGGCTGATCGTTTCGAACTTTGTCATGCAGCAAACATGACACCTCACCTCGACCTTGGAGGGTCGACCAACCATAGCACATCGGATGAAGTAGTGTATCACCTCGGCTATGGTCCCATCTCGATCAGGTAGGATGGTGATACGAAATGTGGGCTCAATTAGTTGTCATCTAGTTGCCATGTGTATGATGACCTGGAGCCTCATTTAGAAGTGGCGTAATACTCTTCAATCTTCATATGAGCCCCTTCAATTTTAAGAATACTTTCGTTTCTTTGACCAAGTCTTCTCGAAACTACAACACTGACTATTCTCTATCATAAAATAAAATTTTAACTATTATTCCTTTCGAAAAATAAAAATGAAATTCATTAAGTATTGCTGAATCAAACACAACTATTGTCGATGCATGTAACCCCATCCCCACCATGGAAACAACTCTTACTACCACCATTCATTGTGCTTCTAGCATGACCTGCGTACTTAGACAATGGCATTATACATCTCATTCCACATAACCAACACCTCAAAAGCGAGGGTGAGAAGATGTTAGGGGAAAAAAAATAACATTTTCCTTTTATTTTTCTTCTCTAATTTATTTTCCGTCCTTTTATATGTATTTGAAATTGATAATGATATTTCATCAAATTTAGATTATTTCTATACAAAAGGACGAAAGTGCACCTAAAATGAAATGTTTTAAATTAAAAATGCCAAAAACCCAAACTTATGGACCATACATGAAAGCAAACCCCAGCAAAGACAAAAAGATAGAACCAATAATCTCAAAATGATAGGCCTATCCAACTATAACTCACTTGGCACCTCCTAAATGGGATTCCATAATCTCTAAAAGGAATTCTAGAGTGCCACGTGGCAAGCTAAGATCCTTCTAAAAAGATCAAAGTAGTTTTGTTAGTTTAGCCCTTCACATTTTAGCATATCCAATGGCATCCTTGGCAACCTTTGCTGCAGTGCAGCCCTCTTGTGTTAAGGGCCTTGCAGGGAGCTCCATTGCTGGAACTAAGCTCCATGTTAAACCATCTTCCCTAAAAGTCAAGCCCACAAACTACAGGTAACAATTCTCGACTCTACACAACCTCATCTAACTAATTAGAAAGGAGACGCATTTATTAATATGAATTTGAACTCGGTATGTATCTACTTAGAAACCACATCATTCATATCGAGTCGAAGGAGCCAATTACGTTCCATTTATCGTAATTCCGTATTTCTTGATGTCAACTGCCTAGAATATGTGAAATTAGATCTTTGATTATTGTATTGTTTTGCAGGGCTGGTGCTGTGGTGGCAAAGTATGGTGACAAGAGTGTGTACTTTGATTTGGAGGATCTGGGCAACACCACTGGCCAATGGGACTTGTATGGATCAGATGCACCTTCACCATACAACCCCCTTCAGGTATATATCTATCTTGAATGCATACGAAGTGTCAAAGTGAGTAGAAGCGTCTGGACCGTGAAAAGTTCAGTGCCGGGCTAGTATTATAGTATAGTTTCGTTGTTGACATTCATTGATGATTACAGAGCAAGTTCTTCGAGACATTTGCTGCTCCTTTCACCAAGAGAGCTCTTTTGCTCAAGTTCTTGATATTGGGAGGTGGCTTTACCATTGCCTATGTGAGCTCCAAAGCAACAGGAGACGTTTTACCTATTGTAAAGGGCCCACAACTTCCACCCAAGCCCGGACCACGTGGTAAAATCTAATTTCCTCGGTACCACATTTTCGACCTACTAAATTTATTGTGTTCAATTCGTCATTTCAACAGCTTGTAAGTGTATCAGATTCTACTCGTGACTGTTTAATATTACAAGTATTTCAGTACAATTCTAGTTGTATCTGATTCGATCATAAAGTTACTCGAATACAATTACGTAAGATCAATTTCAAAATAGGTTACAATATAATCCATGGAGTACAATTCAGCACATACTTCCTATTCACAGAACAAGCACTAGAATTTTACTAGATCTCTATGGCACGACCGAGTTGTGTATGTACATTAGGCTGAGCTTTTATACTAGAGACGAGTTCCGTAAGTTAGTCGTGTGCAACAATCAATTAATGGCGTGCTGTTGGACTTCTTGCACCCCCTAGATTCTCTAGCCTCTCCATGTAGGAAAATTTCTTGCTCGTCACAATGTTGAGCGGTTTAGAGAGGACCTTGGAATCAACATGGTTGTTAGCATCAGTCCCTCCTTGATCTAAATTCCATCCCATGAAATCTAGCAGTGTCATTGAAGTTGACGTTTCATCTGAATTTGTTTTCTCTAATTCGTCGATAGGATTTGGAAAGTTCACGGTAATAGGTGAAGGGTCTTTTAAGGGGTACCTCTTTTGTTCTCCATTTGATGGATTCTGTGCAAAAGAGTCGGCTTGTAAGACATCTTCTATTCTCGACAACACTGTGAATGCTAGGCTTTCAATTATTCTTGAATAGCTTTCAAGAATAGCCTGTCCCACATCCTGCCAAACCGAGAAAATATCAGACTCGGCAAAATTGAACATTAGGTACCTGTTTGGTGTGTACAACAACTAGACATGGCTGGACATTATTATGAACAAGATTTGAGTTTTTATTTCTCCTTTTAGCACTGTCTAACATGATTCAATTTTCCCTGCCAACTATGCTATAAGTTACGTGTTAGTTTCTGCAGGAGTGACATTTAAAAAAAAAAAACACTGAAGAAACTCTTAAAAAGAGTTGAGTGAGAGATTGAAAGAAGAACTTCTTACTCTGTTGCATTGGATTTTACTGATGTCTAGAGAAGATTGTGGAATTCCGGGAAACCGGTGCTTAAGAATGAGCAAAATAGTCTCTGCTCTGTCTTCAAAAAGTTCTCTCTTCTCCAAACTCACGGCTGAACTCCAAGAAGACTTGCTATCTTTAGCATTCATTTTCCTTTTCCAGATTATCACTGATGCCTCAATCTTATTTTTGAATTCAAGGATTTTATGCTCCGATGACAAGTCCAGAGTCGAAAGTAAAATGTCCGGATCAAAGTATTCATCCGTGATGCTCTTGTAGATCGAGTCTCCAAGGCTTGATCTCCCATTCTGTCATGAAAAAGTAAGCTAAAACCTTGTTCATTGCACTGTCTATTACTGCGTTTCAAACATGCCACAAACGTTAACTCTAGCAACATAGAAACATGATTTAATTTTTGGTTTCCTAATACCTTAGGGAGAGTATCTACGTAGCTTTCGGGAATCTCCATTTCTGTCAAGACCTGAGCGTTTATGGCCATAGATGCTTTGAGAACTTGGTTTACAGAATCCTTTTGAGACTGTAGCCACTTTCTTGTTGTCTCGCTTAAGCCATTTGGAGGAACTTTAGGAGTAGGAATCCACCATTTGTCGTCTGTGCTTCCATCGGCATTCTTTATGTAGTAGAACTCGTTTTGGTCTTTAAAGTTATCAAGGCAATCCTGCTCACATTTAACACTATGAATATGAGTACAATGAACTCCAATGCGAAAAACAAATCATAGGTGGGGAACTTTTACGCTTACAAGGAGCACAGCGTCGAGCTTCCGTAGGGCAGGGATGTTCATTTGGAGATCTGTTCGTTGCTTTGTCACCATAATCTGATCAAGAATGAAGAACTTTATGCTTCTTTGAAATGGATTGATAAACACATGAACGTCCATACTTAGGCTTCCTCAAATGAATATCCCTCGGGCAAACATTACGATAGAGAGAAATAAATTACCTCCATTTGTGTTCCATCCTTCGACCTTTGTTTAGATGGCACGAATTCAACAATGTGATCTGTGACAGATAGGAGCCAGTCGATCTCTTTTCTCCATCTTACTTTGGTCTCTGGTGCCATGGGTTCTAATCTCTTTTGTTCTCCAAATGCAGAGGCTGTATTTTCTCAGGAAAATAAAGAATTATGAAAAACACAGAAAAAAAACTTCTTGCTACATTCAAAATCTATAACAATATGTACATACATAACAAAACTTCAGAATTTTCTTATGCAAAAGTTCCCTCGACAAAAGGAAATTGACAAACAAAATCTGAATTTAGTATTGTTGAAATGATTGAACAATATTGTATCATCTGTAAACTGAAATGATCAAGATTCAGGTACCTGCTAAATTTGTGATAGCATTCGATAGTGCTAAAGCCGATGAAACTCCCTTTCCCCCACCGGACATATCCTCCCCGAGAAGCAATTTTGAGAATTTTTCCTTCATTTGCTCCATATCTAAATTATAGCCAAAATTGAAAAAAATAAATTTGTAAACCAAATAACCTATATTGAACCACCTGTGTTAAATAGATGAGGTCATAAACTTAGTTTTGTGAATTATTTTTACTTGCAAATCAACATTAAGTATTCATCACTAAATGTACAATTTGAATTCCATGCTACCATATTATGTCTTGTCTAAAAGTTTGAAATATTAGAGAGGGATCCACATTCAAGGAGCATATCTATTAGAACAAATATGGATAAAAATTCGTGTATCCCACCTAATATATTGAAATATAAAGTTTTATTTGTCATCTTCCTCGTGAAATTCATGTGAACAAGCTTTTATAAACAAAATACAGCACCTTACATCCAGTTTATCAATGTCTGGACGACATCAAAATCTCCAAATCAGGGGAAAAAAACGACGAACATTTGAGATAAATTAATCCATTTAAAAATTGGTAAATGAAAATTATAATTGACTTGCCTGAGTGTTCTCTCTCTTTCATTCCATCGCTGCCCATCGAAGATTTAAGATTATCTGACCGCGTAAATGCCCACCCAGTTTTTTGCTGTTCCAACGGTCCATCTTCCTCCATTGCTCGAACCATTTTCTGATTCAAGCGTAATGAATGACTATGGAATTAAATGAAGGAAAACTTCATAAAATTGGAGAGAAAAAATGTTGAATGAGAAGGGGAAACCAGAGATTCAATGACATGCAGGGGATTTTGAGAAATGGTTCCGAAATTTTCTGAAAAAGTGAGACGTTGGAAGAACGTGGGGTGCTTGTTTGAGACTGAATGGATTGACCACGAAGAAAAAAAAATTATTTATCCTCGTGGTTTTTGTATAAATGATTAATTTCGATTTCTACTGTCTTGTTGTTTTTCTCAAATTGGATGGCCATGCTTTTGTTTTTTGCATTATGATAAAATAATTTTGATTTCTGCTGGCTTATTAGAATTTATTTTCATTATGATAAAATAAATGAAGAAAAGTATTGTTTTCAAATTTTTATCGAGTTTTTTTTTTTTTTTTACGTTAAAAAAGGCCTAACCGCTTAATTCGGCCCGTGTTTCATAATCGAATTCAATTAACATGAAAATGTGCCATCATATTTTTCGTCTTCTATGTTTTCTTGAACTCTTGGCAAAAATCGATTGGTGCTTTTTAAAGAAATGTGTATTTTACGCTTTTGCATAAACGGTTTAAAGCACTCCCTTTTAGATTGCATAGTACTCAAAAGTTAGTACACAAATCTTGATATCATAAAAACGATGGAGTTCATTTTATAGAGGGTATTAATCTAAATAAAAAATGATTTTGCTATTTGTACACTGAATTTATACACTTTGGTTGACATTTGCATTGTTGCCAAGTAATAATTGAATGAAAAATCGTATAAAATTTAAATTGTCCAATTCGGTAATGTCATGTGACAAAGTTTACAAAATGGTGTAAATATAGCAGGGTCCAAAAGATAAAGATCAGGATTTGTCAATAAGTAGTGGTGGAGTTTTTGTAAACCCAATATTGCAGAGAAAAAGGTGAGCGAATTAAATCTTGTTGCCCGTAGCTAAAATATGTAGGTTACTTATTAATAATTACATGTTAATATTGTTGTATCAGCAAATTTGAATGCAATGCAATAGTAGTTTTTTGGGGAATATTGTTCGGTTGTGCTAAATATACCTAACTTTTTACATAATCTTTTACCGAATTGACAAGTGACGGTTCCCTATTGGGGGCACCGCCACTTGCCATTCGGTAAAAAATTGTGTAAAAAATTAGGTACAATTAGAATTATCTAATATTCGTTATTGGGTGGAATGCATCAAATGATGATAGTTTATTTTGAATGCGAAGAAACTCGACCCCCACTGTTGAATCTCTCCTTTTGGGCTGTATTATCATCCATTTAATGTGTTTTCATTATTAACCCTTCTTATTTCTCAATAAATACGTTAATTCATCTCTCCATTTTTTTGTGAAGGGGGGACATGGAGAGTGTTTATTGCATTGAATGCTCTGGTCGAGGTTTTAGTGTCAAAAATGAACTGTAACCTCGCACCATGACACTTTCAGTCATTTGACAACATTTGATGTCGTGAGCGAAAAGTTGCTAGAATGACATCAGCTATAGATATAAACTGTCATACACTAACAATTGATAATATTGTCTCGCCTATATCATTTTTCAATGAGTATTTGATTTGATTTTACAATGATGAAAAAAAAAAAAAAAAAGGAGGCTATTATGATCTTTAGATAATACCATTAAATTCAACAACATTTATAATTTTAAGATTCTACAAGATCATGAGTTTAATAACCAGAAATAATAAAATAAAGTTAGGATTAAGCAAGTTTGAATTATTTTTGTTTTAGTCAACTCTTATAACTCCAGTTTGATGGCAATTATTTTGAAAAAATTGATGTTTTAAATAGTATTTTTTTTGGAGAATATGCGGTTAAAAAGTAGAGAAATATTTTATATTTACGTGCAAAAATATTTTATTGTGTAACTGTGCGATTGAAAATGAGTATGAAATTTTATTTTTTTTTAAAAAAGACAAACCTTGCTTATTAATTTGTTCTTTTTTCTTTAAAACGAAAAATTTTAATTTTGAAAAACATATCAAGCCCTTGTTTGAGTCCCATTTTTTTTCTAACAAAATGTATTTATGAATAGTAATTTGACATCATTTCAATCACATATTTTTTAATAAAATAATATTATATACAAATTCAAAAAAAAAAATTCTTATTTTTAACTTTACATTCATGATAAATACAAAATGCATTTTATGAAAAAAAGAGAAATGGGGCTAAAGCCCTAAAGTCTTTGCACTGTGTCGGCTTCATATAGAGCTCCCAATCACCTTCCTACACTTCAATCATAGTCAAATCGACAATGTTGATTTCTCCGAAAATGCTAGGCCCACTCACTAGATTCGCTATATATCTGCTGTTCATCTATTATCCCACTCGAACCAACCCTCCTTTAGCACATCCCTTCTCTATATTAGCCAACCAAATCCCATTTTTTCGTCGCTCAGATTTTCCCAACAGAAAAATCATACAATTGCCTTCCGCCGCCGCTACTTGAACAAGAGCTCGACAAACGGTTCTAGCTCTTGAAACCGTGGGCCTACCCTCAGAAACATGAATTCTTAAACCAGCATGCCAACACCATCCGAGCCGTGGTGGGTAACGCCACTACCCGAACAAACGTTGGGTTGATCAAGGCTTTTTCCCATTTAGAAATAGTTTCGAGTTTTTGTTGAGAATATCATCATTCTTCCACACAATGGGTTGGAGAAGAAACCAATGAACAAATGATCAAGAACATCAACGAAATCACTTCCGCTTGAATGAGGTTGGAGAAAAATCGGAAGCAAATAATCATCAACATCTACAATTGATTCTCCATAAAAAAAAGTTGAGACGAAAGCCACGAATCAAAACCAGGAAATAAATGTTCAAAAACTTCATAGAAGAATAAAAAAAAGGCTCAAACACGAAAATTGTTGTCCTCAAATGATATTTGTCACCTCCCCCTCGATGAATTTTGGTGCTTAAAGGATTTTTCGGCAAATGGCTTGTAGGATTTATCAAGCTTTGTAATAAAAAAAACAATTAAACACTTGTATTTTTCTACCAAAACTTTAAGAACACAAAGAGGTATTTGAATATGGATGAAAGAATATTGATTCTTTGTTTTTGAAATGATTTTATCTCAATAATGGATTTAATGATGTTT
>CAIGRO010289519.1:0-11670 GCA_903798355.1 Fraxinus baroniana
TAAGAGAGTTTCTTCGTTATAAGTCACCTAAGGATAAATGCTCCTTATTGTAAGTTATTTACGAATTGGTACTCCTTATTTGTAAGTTACCATTATAGTGCATTGGCCTTACTCGTGACGGAGAGTTTGGTAACGGGGACGTAGAACACATTTTGTATCAAACCCCGTTAAATCGGTTTGTTATATTTACATTATTGCACTTTACTTTACATTGACATTTATAGTGTGCTATATTTATACTTGAATTAAGTTATCAAACTTGTATATTTAATTATCGTATCATATTTTACATTTATATCTTATGTATCGAGTTGTTTTGAGACTAAGTGTCGAAAAAGTTTCAAAAACCAATTCAACCCCACTTGGTTAGTTATCTTGAGTTACCACAAATAATTTTAGTTGTCATTTTCTATTAGAACAAATGAAAATCTTCATTTAAAGTATTGAATTCTAAAAAAAAATTAAACGAGACAGGGCGGGGCACCGATTACCTGTCCCCGCTCCGCATACCCAATTAAGCGGGTTATCCCTGCCCCGTTCGAGGTGGGGCCTCGCGAGTATCGAGTTTGTCGGATTTTTTTGCCGTCCCTACTCAATATAAAAGTTCACATTGAAGAGACAAAATTCTATGAGAGCATTGAGACAAGTAATAAAATATATATTATGTTTTCCCATATTAAATTTTATTAATTTGACAAGTTTTTATTTATTTATATTTGCTAATTATGCTTTCTCAATTATTTCTTGTATAGTTTTTTAGTGTGACAAGCCAATCTATGGATGATAAATTTAAATGATTGGTCGACACCGGCAATACTTAAAAATATTTTACTTTTATAACTTCTAATTTATATTTCATTTTTTATGAGACGAAATCGTCAATATTTTAGTGTTGTTATTTACTTTTTGGCAATATGTATACATTGATGAATGGATCTTATTAGACAACTTTTTATTTATATATTTATAAATTAGACTACGTTATTTTGTAATAGTTAAGATTAAATACATCATTAGTTGTATTAATATAATGTTGTTATAAATGTTAAAAAAAATTAATTATGCTGTGGAACCAAACAATTCTATAATTAAATTTGGACTCGACGATTCCACTTACTAAATACTAAAAAATTTTGGTTTGATTTAGTTCTCTTTAGAACCTAATTGAACGGACTATGTCTAACTCTAGCTATATTCAATGTTACAATTCCCTGCAGCAACATATTGTGTTACAATTGGCGGTGGTGGTTATGGTACCAATAGTGATAACGGTGTAACATAATGCATTACAAGTGGCTATATTTTACATTTTCTATGTAGACTATGAAACTTTCCCCCATTAAAACTAGAGAAAAATTCATGGATCGGGTTTTAAGTTTCACCAATGCAAAAATCAGATATCAAGTTTAAAAGTTGCAAAAATCAGGTATTTAACTAAGTAATTAAAAAATTATTATTTAAATACAATAAATTCATAATTATATTATACAATTAATGGTCACATGTATATAACTATATATCACAGTTTATTTATGAGTCACATATTGTCAAATTAATTAGTCACAAATTATTTCGAGATCATAACTCAAAAGTTTTATAGGTCACAATTCATATATTGGTCACAAATTTTGAAATTTCGAGGTCACGGATTATTTCGAAATCACAAGTCAAAATAATTATAGGTCACACATTTTCAAATGTGCTGGTCACAAATTATTGAATTTTAATGTCACGGTTTAATAGTTAATCACAGTGAACAAAATAGTTGGTCACATACATCAAACACCCTACCCCTCACTCCTGTTCCACTACCAATAAGTGGTCATAAATCAATCAAATAATTGGTCACAAACAATATCCCACACCACCCCCACCGTCAGCGACAAAAACGACCACCATTGCCACCTGTACCACACCACCAACAATAACCATCACCGTCGTCGCCCTCGCCACAAAACCACCACTACCTCACGACAACCAGCACCACCACCACACAAAACACCACCACCACCACCGTCACATCCAACCACACAAAATACCACCACCGTCGCTGGATGACTAAAACATCACCACAGCAGCGCGACGCCGACAGAGAGAGGTGAGGGAGAGATGGGGAGGGGAAGGAGGGAGAAGGGATGAGGGAAGTAAGGAGAAGGAGGGAAGGGCCGTCGGAAAAGAATGAGGAAGAGGAGGGAGGCGTGAGAGGGAAGGGAGGGGAGACTGGGAGTAGAGGGATAAATTAAGTTATCAATTAGGGTTTTAATATAGTACCTAATTTTTGAATAAATAAATTTTAGACCTGATTTTTAAAAATCAATCTTTAAACACTTAATTTTATGTAACTATCACTTGAAACTAATACTGGTTAGTTCTTTGAAAGGGACCAGCCTACAAAAAATGAAGGCTATCCAAATAAATTGGGCCCAAGACTTTCATATCAGTGCAACACAGTGTGGATGACCCAAAATATTTTGGTTCATTCAGATCTCTTTCCGCAGTCCACGTCAGTCCAGCTCAATGCAAGATCACCGACACTTTAATTTCTCTTTCGGCTTCAAACCGCGTTATTTTCCTTTCCACTCACCTTAAGAATAATCTCGAAGTGGATAAATAGTGATTATAATTTTTGGTCACCGAAATAATTAATTTGCTAAAAATCGAAAAAAATAAAAATAAAAATTGTAATCATTCCTATAGTAGCTTGTCGTCATAGAGATTTCATAGGTCATTAAATATTTGTTTAAATTAGTCATTTTGCTTTGTCCGAAAAGATAACAAGACAATTTAGCTCCTGTTTGACAATTATTATTCTCAAACTTTTTTTACATACTTATTTTCAACCACATATTTACACAATAAATTATTTTACACTTAAATCCAAAATTTTTCCTTACTTCTTAACCGTAATCTTCTAAAAACCATTATTCAAAATTCTATTTTCTCCAAATAATTGTTGTCAAATAGGGGCGTACAACACTTTTTTGCAAAGTAGAACAAGGATCAAATGAAATTTGGGTTATTGAATCAAGATCCACATGAACAAGATTAGCTTGCTACTTAGAAATGATACGAAAAAAAACTTACTTAAAAGTGTAATCGATCGATCAACTGAACGTGTCGATCAAATTTCAGAATCTGATGTTGTCGAGCGCATGTAGATAGTGGTTTCATAGCATTATTGGAGCAAGTGCACGAATATTCAATCCATCAATTAATTAATAATTATCTTAGCAATATGCAATTGAATATGAAAATAACAAGATATATCGAGAATGTTTTTGAATGGATGAAGTCATGAACTTTAACTTTCACGGTTATATTTACCCAATCTCATTACCACAACTCACTCGAATTATAAGTTATGATTACAAAAAATTATAATTAAGCCTTATTTGGTATCTTTTTTAAATTCATTTTCAATTTCACATTTTCATAAAATAATTTTATACATAAACTCATGTATCTTTTCTATATTTTAACGACAAATTCTTTAAAAATATTATTTTTCACAAAACTTATTATAAAAAAAATCCACTTGAAACAAAGCCCTAAATAGCATGAAGTTTAATTCTTAGCTTTGACAACTAGACAGTCTGAATAATTCGCAGTCAAAATCGTGACAGTTAGATGTGTTTTCCCATTTCTATTTGTAGCCAAAAATCTCTCTCTCACTCTCCGCCCTTACTCCCCCACTACGTACAAATCTTTGGCCATTATCACTTTCATTCAATTTCACATCATATTTGCAATTTCTTACGCATCAATTGGTTCAGATAATTCCAATTCAGATCTGCCCAGGTCGTTACTGCGTTCAATTTTACTCTGATCTGATTTCGTTTATTGTCCCTTTATTTGATCTTGATCATATGCTTATTTGCCTTAAATTCATTTCCTTTAGATTTTGTTTATATCGCAAGATTGATAAGCTTTGTGTTTTTAGTTATAGTTATCATTAACGGTTAGCGCTTAATTATGAAGAGTTAATGGATATGGAATTAGATCTGCCTTGATTGAGCTGTCATTCAACACACTGAATCTAAAAGATTCAATCTTAACTCGTATTCTTGGTGTAGATTCTATTTTCGTTGCTAAAAATGGGGGTATAAGATAATAAAGAAAGAAAGCAGGTGCATAGTAGTATTATGTTTCTGGATTTCTTTTTCGAGGGGAAATAGGAAAGCTTGATCTTGACAGATTGATGTGGAGGGCAGGCATACTTAAACATCATATTAATACGTGCTTTTGTCGACATTATCTTGCACTTCTGTCGGTAGTATTTTACTGAGCCCGCAGAAATTACGGATAAAAGTTTTGATGTTGAATCTAAAGTTTATTCCCTCATTTTCGTCCAGCAGCAATTATGTTCCTGAGCTAATTGCGAATCTAGTAACTAGAGAATCATGGTTTGTAATCTTGGCCCCTGTTTGACAACCATTAAAGCAAAACACTTTTTTCCCAAATTCATTTTCAACCACACATTCTCTCAATAAAATATTCTGAACTTAAATCCAAAACTTTTCTTACTTTTAAACTGCACATTCTCAAAAAAATCACCATTTCAAAACTCATTTACCCTTTCCTGCAACAGATCCGGGAGGAAAAGGCATTATTTTTTAACAGTTTAATCTCTCGTATCACTTAGACTGTAACTCTTACTGATCCTTGACTGTAAACTTTACTGCAAACCTTGCACATGTCTACTTATAGTTTCACCATTGATTAAACAAAGAAATAAAAATCACTCTTGATTCATGTAATGGATATGTTAAGAGGTCAAATTTAAAGAATAGGGCTGTTGACTTATTTATGTTGGTTTTTTGCATGCCTAATGCTTATTATTTTGGATCTACTTCAGATTTACTCAAATTTCACCTCAATCAACAAAACTTTGGAATCTCAGTTATGAGATTATTTGGTGGTCCATAATATCTGAACTTTAAGTGAAAGGGCTGAAGGTTTTTGAGAGGTATTAAGCTATATATATGATGAGGGGGAGATCAGATGGAGCACAAAACAAGCAAAGCTATATAAATGATGAGGGGTAGATCAGATGGAGCACAAAACAAGCGCTTGTTAACTGCTGTTTGCATTGGGGCTGTGTTTGTTGTTTTTCTGTATGTCTATTTTGGGTCTAAGAATGCTGGTGAGTCCGCTCTAGAGTATGGCAGCCGGTCTTTGAGAAAACTTGGGTCCTCTTATTTGAGTGGGGATGAAGACTCTGATCTTGGGGGCAAGCAGGATGACTCTTCATTCAAGTTTGGACTTGATGATGGAGAGGATGGTATCGTACCAAAGAGCTTCCCTGTAAGTCTTTCTTCTAATATCCATATAGTATGCAAGTCCCCAACCCACACGTGCTCGCACTCATAAGAGCTGCTTAAAGAACAAACAAGAGAAACTTACCTCCTCTTTGCTTGTTGTTTCTCTTTCTTGATTTAACTGAACAACTTTGTTCATTCCTTCTGTTTGATTCAAGGTTTGTGATGATCGTCATTCGGAGCTAATCCCCTGTCTGGACAGACATCTTATATATCAGATGAGATTGAAGTTGGATCTATCATTGATGGAGCACTATGAAAGACACTGCCCTTTACCTGAGAGACGGTACAATTGCTTAATTCCTCCGCCTCCAGGATACAAGGTAAAGCAGCAGGCAATACAAATTGTATCAAAGTGTTCTCTGTGTGATAATTTGCAAACCTTTTAACTCGTGCTTGTTTATGTGGCTATAGATCCCAATTAAGTGGCCAAAAAGTAGAGATGAGGTATGGAAAGTGAACATTCCTCATACACATCTTGCACATGAGAAGTCTGACCAGAATTGGATGGTTGTTAAAGGTGATAAGATTAATTTTCCTGGAGGAGGCACTCATTTTCATTATGGGGCTGGAAAATACATTGCTTCAATGGCAAATGTAAGTATTATGACTCTTGTAGTATCAAAAAAATTGACCAGGAAATTCAACTTGATTAGTACACTTTGTTCATCTAGCTGTTGCATTTCATTGTATCCTTCATCATATCTCAAACTTTTGAGAATTTTTCTTCTGATTCTAGTCATGCTCTGTGTTTTGCAGATGCTGAACTTCTCAAAAAATAACTTAAACAATGAGGGAAGGTTACGTACAGTTCTTGATGTTGGTTGTGGTGTTGCGAGTTTTGGTGCTTACCTTCTAAAATCCGATATCATTGCTATGTCATTAGCACCAAATGATGTGCACCAAAATCAGATCCAATTTGCACTTGAGAGAGGAATTCCTGCATTTCTTGGTGTTCTTGGAACAAAGAGACTTCCTTACCCTAGCAGATCTTTTGAACTTGCTCACTGTTCTCGTTGTAGAATTGATTGGCTGCAGAGGGATGGGCTCCTTCTTCTTGAGTTGGATAGGCTTCTTAGACCTGGAGGCTATTTTGCCTACTCGTCCCCTGAAGCTTATGCACAGGATGAAGAAGACCTAAGAATATGGGGGGAGATGAGTGCACTTGTGGAACGTATGTGTTGGAGAATTGCTGCGAAAAGGAACCAAACTGTCATTTGGCAAAAGCCTTTAACAAATGACTGTTATTTGGAAAGAGAACCTGGTACTCACCCACCAATGTGTCGATCTGATGATGATCCAGATGCAGTGTGGGGTGTCCCAATGGAAGCATGCATTACACCTTATTCTGATCGTAAGTACCTTATATCATGTATTACTTTTTCGTCACTTTCATTCCTCTTCTTAACTAGGACAGTTGTGTGGAAAAAAGTAGATGGAGGTATGTCTTGCCACATCTCAAGAACAGTTGTCAGATAAGTAATGACTGCAATGTAGGTTATGATTGCTTATTTCGAAAATTAAGAAGGGGTAGAGAAGTGATCCCTGCATTTAGTCAATTTGGCAAGAGTTTTTTATTTTTCAAAAAATAAATAATAAAATTGAAAAGACACTTTTCTCATTTTCATTTTTAACCCTGATATGTGACATCAATAAAGCTATGTGCTAGAATTTTCACTTGATAATTTGTAGAATTGAATTTTGTGAAAGCAATGTTATAATGAGTGGGTGTAAGGGAGTAGGACATTATTTTAAGACGTCCCAAAATGGAATGGATATTGAATTTTGAGAGGAAGGGTTTAACAATAATTCTACATAGTGAAGTTAACGGCTAATTTATGGTTATCAATTATTATCTTAGAGTTGTTTCTGTTATAGTATTTTGATGATGTTATATTGTTTTCCATTGATAGAGAGAAAACATATATTTAGTCAACCATGTCCTAGTTTGTGTAGCTATGATGCAACGAGCGGACTCGTGTGTCCGACACGATGCGTGTCAGAAACGTCGATACGTGATTTTTCAAAAAGATACTTACACTACACGTCCCCGATACATTAATTAAATTGTATAAATTCTTCATTTATATAGTATAAATTTCGTTTTATACTTGTTATTAATTTTCTTGTTGAAATATTTTACATATGAGTACCTATTTGTTATTTACTAATAATTTTAGATTAACCATATATAATATTTCTAATATAAAAAGAAAAATGATTACGGTAGAGTGCCCGAGAAGTGTCGGTATCGACTCGTGTCCGACACAATAAATTTAGTTTTATACTTGTTATTGATTTTTCTTGTTGAAATATTTTAAATATGAATATCTAATTGTTATTTACTAATAATTTTGAATTAAAAATATATAATATTTTTAATGAAAAATAAAAAATGTTTATGGTAGAGTGTCCAAAGAATATCGGTATCGACGCATGTTGGATACGGACACGCTATCTTAGTTGAAGTGTTCGTGCTGTAGAGTTGTGTAGCTTGTGTTTTCATGGGATTACCTAACTGGGTGCGCAGTTGATGCACTTCTTCCAACAGAATCCAGATTTAAGTTAGAGCATATCGCGATATCCTGAGAAGTTCAGCTAAGCTGGTGTTATTGTACTTTTATTGAAAAAGAAAAAGAAAATTCCCAGAGAATGCCTTTGTGCTTGGGTATGTTTGCAGTTGGCCTTAAAAATAGGCTAATTACCTCCTTACGTGATGATCTCGTCATGCCACCAGTCAATCAATGGTGTCAGTGAGTGTAACTTTTGAATCCATAATTTACCAAATTTTAAACCACGAGGTAGCAGCAAATTACTTCTCAAAACCATAAGGGAGAATATTTTACCTGAACGTGTTCACTTGTTTTTCTTGTATACAAAATCTACATTCCATAATTCGTTACTGAAAACTAGATTTTCTTGTTGAGTTGACAGTTGATCAATTGAATTTAATCTACATGACCTTTTTTTGTTCCTAAATGATGTGTGATTTATTTTCCCAAGTATCTGCAATGTAATGAATTATTTAGCCCATGTTTGGCCCCCCGATTTTCCAAAACTCATTTTTCCTAGAACTCACTTTCAACCACAAATTTTATAGGACCCACAACTTTTATTAACTTTTCAACCACACATTCTTTAACTATTATCAAAATTTATTAAAAAATCCAAGTTTTAGCTAAACCAAACAGGGGTTTAACGCACCCTGAATTGTAGTCAACTTTTCAGCCTTTTTTTTTTTATATGAAAGTGGGGCTTGGAAGTAGGTAATGCATAGGAATTGGGATTAGTGTAGGCAGGAAAAAACTAAGAAATGCTAATAGAGATTATGTTATAAGGAGATATCTACCAAGAAAAATGGCAAGTTTTAAGAAGGGTTATGAGATCATCTCTGTGTTCTGGTACTCAGCGTCGTTAAATGGAAAAATGTTAATGAAATTCACCTAGTAGAAATGAAGATGCTAAAATGGAGGTGTGATCGTGTTTGAATGAATAAAATGAGAAATGAGGATATATGCCAACACGTTAATGTGGTATAGGTTGAGTATATACTAAGAGAATCACTGCTTAGATGATTTTGGGGTTCGTGTCACAAAGACATCAAGAAGCTCCTAATACTGATACAGTTCCAATAGAAAAGTCTAGAAAATGGGGATAAACAAAAATGAACTTAACCTGATGTAGTTGTAAAAGAATTGATTTTATTGGACTTTTCCATAGGTGAAGCTTTGGATCAAATAAAATGGTGAAAGAGCATCATGTAGCCATACCCAGTTTTTATTGGGAAAAATATTTTGTTTGTATCCGCGGTAAATTGTTGACTTAAACAGAAGGGTAAAATTGGAACAATTCATTAGGTTTGATGCTCTAAAATGTTTTGGTGATCGTGAAAGTGAAGCTAAGGATTATGTACTTTGGAATTAACTGCAATTGTATCTATATCCTGATTCCATCATTTTCTACTTTGTTCTTGACGGCTTAAAAGTGTGTTTTTTTGCCCGCACTTGATTGTAACTATTACTTTTTCTCACTCGAAACTAGAATTTTTTGGACTGATATTTTTAAACTTCCTTGAATATTTGCTCTGTAATTTTGAGATTGATTTCTGGGAAGGTATTCTGTTTTATTCGAGCTCATATATGCTATTGTAACCGAAATTTATTCAGATAGAGCTGTAACTTCATTTCTAATGTTTTTTTTCTTCTCTCATCAGATGATCACAAAACTAGAGGTAGTGGGCTTGCACCATGGCCTGCCCGATTAACTTCTCCTCCTCCACGGCTTGCTGATTTTGGCTATTCGAGTGAAATGTTTGAAAAAGACACGGTAATTGGAAAGTTTTCTTTTATCTATTTGCTTTCTTTCAATTGGGGCTACTTGCTTATCTGATTCATAACCAGCTATGATAAACAATGAATTCGATATTGACTTTGTGTTTCTTGTTTGTGCAAAGGAAATATGGCGCCGGAGGGTTAAGAGTTATTGGAATCTCTTGAGTCCAAAGATCTCCTTGGATACTCTGAGGAACATAATGGACATGAAGGCAAATTTAGGGTCATTTGCTGCTGCTTTGAAGGACAAAGATGTGTGGGTGATGAATGTTATCCCCGAAGACGGGCCCAAAACACTTAAGATTGTGTATGATAGAGGCTTGATCGGCACAACACACAACTGGTATGTATAAAATTCCTAGATTACCATCATATATCGTGTTTATATGGGTGATTTTGTCATCCCGTTTGTCACACATTATGATATCTGTTTTTTCTCCATGCTTCTAAGAGGAGCAGCCTTTTACTTGCATATAGTATATTTTTTTTTTCTCAATAATATCTATTAGTGTATCAAGAGAATAAAAATATTTAAATAGATTACGAATTTGGAGACTATCAAGTATCAGCTAGTAATCCAGTAGTGCCCCCATTGGTTTCTACAGTGACTTGGAAAGTTTGGAAAATATTTTGCGTCCCAATTTTATCCTTGGGATAATTCAACATTTCGTGTGGGGTCATTTATTGACCTCTAGAATTCTGACAGTAATTGAACTTTTTTAGAATCTGGAAGATGGATTCACAATGTCTAATTTATCTACAGGTGTGAAGCCTTCTCAACATACCCTAGGACTTATGACTTGCTCCATGCTTGGACTGTTTTTTCCGACATTGAGAAGAAAGGTTGTAGTGGTGAGGATCTACTGCTTGAGATGGATCGTATTCTAAGGCCTACAGGTTTCATTATCATCCAGGACAAACAATCCGTTGTTGAGTTCGTAAAGAAGTATTTATCCGCATTACACTGGGAAGCAGTTGCAACAGCCGATTCCTCTTCAGAACCCGACCAAGAAGGAGACGAGGTTGTATTTGTCATCCAAAAGAAGCTGTGGTTGACAAGTGAAAGCTTCAGGGATACAGAGTAAACTATACAGTATGTGAACTAGTCAATCTACCTGCCTCTTCATTACGTATTCTCAGGATTTAAGAAGAATATCCTGGGAGTTCTCGCAAAATCTATATCATTTTGTAGACAACAATACGATGTTTATTTTCTGCCTTCCATTGTTCTTTTTCTTTCTGTGTTTTTATAGCTATTCCAATTTAGTTGACAAGCCATAGACAGCTTCTAATTTATAGGCTATTCTTATTTGTTTGATATTATAAAGTTTATTGTTTGGCATTGTTGTGGCGTAGATCTATATGTAGCATATTTCGAAATTCTTCAGTGAAGAATGATCGTTTTGAAATTGTTGAGTTATCGTATATTAAGAATAAATATGTAACTTTAGTTTCTCTTTAGACCTTTGATTGATGATTCTTTCCATGACTTTGTCATTCATGGTTGTTGGGTTTAAGTTGTGTGTGTATATTGGAAATATTTTTCGACATTGTCATGTAAGGTTATTGGGTGTGCTAGGAAGTTTTTATGGTGGATCGAGATTCGAGGGCATATGGTTGTACATCATGATTCCTGATTAGACTGTTGAACTTGAGAATTGGACCATGTTGAATATGAAAATACAAAGGAATGAACCCGCGAGCTCGTAATCCTTTCATGCGAAATTAGAATACACGAGAGGTTGGTGATAAAAGCTCGTAGCAAAGGGGCGAATTGTTTCCATAATATTTCACGTTGGCAGAAATCGTTATTAAATCACATGTGGTTCCATGTTTAAATTATGACTTAAATATCAATGAATTAAAACATGAATACATAATAGAATCAACTAGAAATACACCACTAAATGGAGGTACATTTAAAAATGATTTGGTCAAACCCTCTAATTTTCACTTTAAATTTTCAATAATTGTATATTTTCACAATGGTCTTTTGGATGTTAAAAGACAAAGAAGTCCTT
>CAIGRO010289549.1:0-11543 GCA_903798355.1 Fraxinus baroniana
GATTTTCAAGAAATGGAATGGAATAGTTCGATCGTAATAGCAGAATTGTTCAAAAATTCACAAATTTGAACTTCAATTCAGATGAAAGTAAAGATTATGAACTCTTGATTGAAAGTGTTTCTTTCGTTTTGGCATTGGAATTAGTTTTGAGCGTAAAAGAACAGTAAGTCCTCGCTTCTCTAAAAGAACCAACCTTTGAACTGCGTTGCAAATGGATCCTCAACCTTTCAAAAATGAGCATTTGAGTCGACAGCTTTTCATTTCAGTAACATTTAGGTCCTAATGAAGAATTTTACCAAGATGCCAAGATTTAATTACAGAGATGGTTTTTCCCCAACTTTAAATAATAACAAAATGAAAAATGAAAATAAAAAATAAAAAATCATTGTAATACTATGTCTTCTTCACTAATCCATTGTATCCTTCACCTCCTCCACAAGCCAAAGTTTACAAACCACACCGAGCATAGATGAGGCTATAGTTTTTCCTTTTTATCTCATAATAGATGTGGCATTTTTCACCGGCTTACGCGTGTGGCATGAGCACTCCTAAAGAAATTTCTTTTATGACGTGTTGTGTCAAATGATAATTTAAAAAAAAAGGGAAAATCCCCTTGTACATAATGGGGGTGTACCGAATGGTGTACCCCCTCTCACAATGTGTGCGGGTCTCGTGTGTGTTTTAAAATGACGGCTCGTGGTCCCCATCTTTTAATGTGAGTAGGGTGTAAACGATTAGGTAAAAAATTATGTACATGTAGCATAACCCTTAAAAAAATGAAACACTTATTTGATTTCGAGCCTAATAATCAAGTACTTTATAATTATTTCAATAAATCAAAAATTATACCGTATTATATTTTTACGATAAAGAGTTCATTTGAAAGTTTTGTTCAATCACGAGCTCTACAATCGAAACATTAAAATAAGATGGTGAATTTGGCGTTTCTTGAAAATTATTTCTTTAATCCTTCCCGCTCTTGCAAACTCGAAATGTGCGATTAAATTTTCGATAGTAATAATTATCTTGTTTTATTGTTTAGTTTTTTAATTATTATTATATTAATTCAATCATTGCTCGAAATATGTAATATATACCCAACTTACTGTTATATATTTATACAATAAATATAATATGTAAAAGAAATAATTAATTAAGGTGAAGTGCCCAATTGGTAAAAAGTGTGGAATTTGTGTGGGAGGTCAGGGGTTCGAGCCACGTCTGCCTCACGCATTATATTAAAAGGGCTTTGTTGATTCTAAATAAATAATTTCTTTTTAATTATTTTCGGAATTATTTAATGGGTCAACTAGCCAGTAAAATTTTATTGTTTTAACTATCTATTATTTACAACTCATTATAACAAGCCATTAAAATTGAAACTAATGCTGGATCATGGTGTGGGTAGTTTCTTCTATTTTCTGTTTATATATACAAACATCTTAGCACTAGAAATATCACCAAAAATCGAGATTATATTTTCATATTCAGAAAAAATTATTATTCTTTATTTTACCTATTTTTGGAGTACACTTGAAAGTTCTGAAACCTTTCTGTGATTGCTGCACAATTGAGTTATTGATCGTTGTATCTTGGACATGATTGTCCACGGAGGTGCAGCTGATATCGACGGGCAATTTCGCTTTAGAATATCGTGTTGTCACGAGACTCGATCAGTCGATAAGTTTTTCTGCACTTTACAGTATTGCAACAATTAAAATTTCTAACAAAATCTACCTCTACCAGAACTACAACCATCTAAGGTCGTTGTGAGCTGTCCATGTTTAATTCTCCTCAATTCTNAGTATTGCAACTAATAAATTTTCTAGCACTTACTACTTTCCCAACTAAAATTGTCAAAACAAAAATAACAGTAAAATTGGAAGTTCGAAACATAAAACACTACATAACTAGTTTTCCACTCCTTATTAGTGCTATTGCCGTCAATTTTCCAAATTATTTAGGCTTAATGATCCGCCCGATCTGAATATTTCGACCCACAAATTTCTAAGCTCCTGTTTGGTGACCATTTTTTTGAAAAATAAAAAATATTATTTTGAATAGTAAATTTTTAAAGAATATGTGTTTAAAAAATAGGAAATTATTTTGGGTTTACGTGTAAAATAGTGTGAATGTGCAACTGAAAATGACTATATAGAAAAACAAAAAATCTTCACTGCCAGAATTTTTTCAACAGAGGCTTCGACCGCCTTTCACATTAGCCGGACCCAGGTGAATAAAAAAAATGCAAAAATGCAAAAAAAGGTGGACCCACCCCCTATTGTGAGGATCGGTCAGTGCTTCGGTCAGACATTTTCGAGTAATGCAGCACGATTGATAGAAAAAAGACTTTTAGAAGAATGAATGACAAATATTGATTAAAGAAGAAAAGAAATAAAAAACTAAGATATCCATTAGTAGCCAATCAATTATCCACAAATTTGAAGTTTACACATTTTTTTACTAGGGTCATGGGGATCAACTTACTCATTTCGAAAGGTTGGAGACCGAATTCCTAATAGTCAATTGCTTGAGGGTCAATAGTGCAGGTTTCCCTGTATATAAACAGCACACTGAACGCTTATCGTGACCTCCAATTTTCGCTACACTGTACTCAGCATCTAGGGTTTTTGTTTTCTCTCTCCTCTTCCAGAAATCTAAAACTTAAACATGAGGTAACGTTTTTGCTTCTGTATTTTAATTTTGCGGTTCAATTTCTGAATCAAAAACTGTTCTTTCTTTTTTTCTTTGAAAATTTACTCAAAGCTGCTTACTTTGTATTTAGTTGATTTTTTTTTAATTCTCACGAATCCAGTTCCCGTTAGTTGTTTTCTTCTGCAAATTTATGTTTGATTAATTTAAAGTTTATGTAATTTAGAAATTTCGGTTTCTAGATGTTGAATGGAAAGAGGAAAGAAGTATGGGCACGGACGAAATAAGAAGTAAAAATGTTCGATAGGTCTATTAGAAAACAATATGCGTATTTTTTTTCCCTATAGTTAGTATTTTAAGATTTTTTGATTTTTGTTAATTTAATAATTAAATTAATATTTTTATTGATGTTTATAACTACTAAAAATAAAAATAAAAATAAAACTTGCGTGGTTGATATTTGTATGTCCCTGTCATTTTACAGAAAAAAATGGTTTCATATATTATTTCTTTATCAGTATGAGCATATTAAAGATGCTAACATTGCTCTAATTTACATCGTATAAGTTTATTTTGATTATAAATCCTCAGCTTTCTTTAGGGAGTTATTGGCTAATATATTGTCTGTTATGTAGCCTACATCCGGAGGTCAAGTGGGCCCAAAGGGAGGACAAGGTATTTATTACAGTGTTGCTGCCAGATGCTAAAGACCCCAAGGTCAATCTCGACCCAGAAGGGGTTTTTACATTCTCTGCTACAGCAGGGGCGGACAACAAACCTTATGAACTGAAACTGGATCTTCAAGATAAAGTTAATTTAGAGGTGAGAGGCTTGTCATATGTTCTTTAACCTTGCATTTAGTNGTATTAAATTTTACTATATTTTTCCATCTATACCCTTTATCCCTTATCTAGGTAGTTGGTGTTTATTATACCAAGATGTATTAAATAAGGGTATATGTGGAAATGAAAAATTTAATACATGTTTAAAATGGAAACAAGACTATCTTTTTGGGACGGACAAAAATAGTATACAGTACTATCTTTTTGGGACGGAGGGAGTAACTGTTTATGGGTTAATATTTATTTTTATTTTTTTTCTTTTAACCACGGTACACATTGCTTGCATACTTCTAGTTATATACAATGGGACTTCAATTTCTACTTTATCCACTTGTTATTAATTTATGTTTTGTGGTTATAATTTGTTCAGGAGAGCAAAATAAACATAGGTGTGAGAAATATATTTTGTGTTCTAGAGAAAGAGGAGAAGAAATGGTGGGATAAATTATTGCGTGGACATGGGAAGGCACCTCACTATATTAAAGTAGATTGGGATAAATGGGTGGATGCTGATGCTGATGCTGATGCTGGTGCTGGTATGTTATATTTTATCATCTTTATGGTGGTCATGTACAAATTTGATAAATGTGACGAGATGAAGGGCTTGTTTGGCCAAATTGAATTATCTGTTTTATTATTATAAGTTAATTTACCTGCATTGCTTGTGATTGGGTAAAATACTTCAATTATTTGATTTTTTGAACTATAGTAGTTATGTCAAATAAACGAAAATGGCGTCTTGATGGCTTCATGTTATAAAGATATCCATACCACATTTGATTCAAATTTTACTAGAACTATATTACAGTATTTTTAAATCTAACAATCAGTCAATCAATATAGAACTTTTCAAGACTTAATATTTTAAAAATGATATATTATATGCTATAAGTGATTAAAATATAATATTTGAAATTGTTGAATAAATTAATGAATATTTTCAAGAAATGTCTAATTCAAATTCAAATTTATGTTATATCAATTTATTTATTAAAATTTAATTCTTGGAACATAATTTTGATGTTTCTGATTTTTAAGATATTTGCTATATAAATGAAATATACTTTATATTTTTTTATTAATTCAAAGTTTAATTAGTACTAATTTGTCATTAGTAAACTTTAATAATTTCTTTAAAAATAATGTTATTGGTATGTTAAGATAATTTTATAAATTTGAACATAATTAAATTAAGTATTATTTAATATTTATGTTTAATCTTGAAATCCATTAATTTATAACTTTTATTTTATTACATAAAGAATGATTTTAATGTTCTTAACAGTAAGCATATTCACGTGATGTCCTTTTGTTGGTTAAAGGATAAAATATGTAATCAAATTAAGTAATTTTATTTATAAGGAAAAAGGGTTGTAGGCCTGTGTTGAGATTTTCTTTCAAGTTCTGTAAGCAATGCCAAATATATTCCGATCTCTCTTTATTCCTCGTCATAATTTGATCAGGTCCTGCAGCAGATGATATGGGTGGTATGGATTTCTCGGTAAGGATTTCATTGTTTATTATCATTATAATTTGGCATTTTGCTCGTTATGATCACCTTTGATGCTTATCCATTTTGGTGCATTCTACAGAAATTCGGTGACATGGGGGGCCTAGGAGGCATGGGGGGCCTTGGAGACATGAGTGGCCTGGGAGGCATGGGTGGCCTAGGAGGTATGGGGGGCCTTGGAGACATGAGTGGCCTGGGAGGCATGGGTGGCCTGGGAGGAATGGGTGGCCTAGGAGGTGATGCTATGGGTGATGACTTTGAAGATAGTGATGATGAAGGTACTGAATTCAATTGAATGTTGGGTGATGTGTACTCTATGGAAAGGGTGTTTAATGTGTTTGTATGTGCTTGTGTGGTAAATAGGTTGTTTTGTTTCTGATATTGATTTAACTTTCTGTATGGGTTGTTAATTGGTTGTTCTTTTCGTAATATCGACTAATTTTCTTTTATGAGTCAGGATTGGTTCTTATTATGGTTGGATAGTGTCTGTTCGACCCTAGGGTTTGCCAGATGCTTTCACAGTTATGGAGCACCTAAAATGATTTAAGAAATAGTTTGTTGAACACATTTTAAGGGGAAAAATGAATTTTAATTTCCCCAAAGGCCTTAATAGAAATGAGGAATCAAGAGCGGATTTAGATCCCTTCCCTTGAATTTTATCTTTATTTCTTTTACCTTTTGTACGTGACCTACCCTCACCCATCGGCCAAAAAAGTGACTCTGGTTAACTGGCATTATAAATTTTTTCTTACTTTATTATCTATTTGTGTTGTTTATTTGTGGAGCAGAATAACCACTTTTTACCATTTTGAAGAGATTAAATATATGTCTGATGCATTTCTACATTAGATTCGATCACTTTCCTCTTATCACGAGTGAATTCTCTCACCTTCATGCTTTTACAGACCAAGAAGTCGGAAAACCTGAAGACAAAGCTGATGACAAGGTAGATGAAGCTACCGAGGGCAAAACCGGTTCTGCCTCTACTTAAATGATTTGTGTAATTCAGGCCTTGTGCTTTCAGCTGGAGTTGTTACATTTGGTAATTAACGCATGCATGCATTTTCTAATAGAACGAAGATTATTTTATATGGTTTTTGTGCTGAAGAAAACATTGATATTTGCCCCTCCAGGGCAGACGTTTTTCTATCCATTTTGAGGTGTTGTAACTTAGCTAATTTATGAGTGGATTTTGTATTGAAATGGTTTTTGAACTACACGTGTCTTTGCATTCTATTAAAAGGCATGCGCTGATGCTTACACAATGGTGTATTCTTTCGTTCGTGTGAATTCTGTGGTGAGGAACTCTAGAATGTCGGCTGTCCTTGGTCGCGTTGTTTCGAAAAGTATAAGCCCCTGTTTGGTGCACATTATTTTCAAAAGAATGCATTTTTTTAGTTGATGTGATGGAGAATGTGTGGTTGAAAAAGAAGGAGAAATTATTGATGTGATAGAAAATATTATTTTATTAAAGAATGTGGTTGAAAATGAGTAGATTCGAGAATGGAAAAAAAAATGTGGCCCAAACAGGGGCTAAATTTTTTAGTAGATCTGTTTATTTGCTTATATTCACATGTTTGGGTGGGGCTTATTTGAAGCTTATAAGTGGGAGAGTTGTACATATTGCTTATAGGGCTTATTTGGAGCTTATAATCCCTGCAGAAAAAAGATGCATGTGATTTTGTTGGATGATTTTAAGAAAAATTAGAGTAAATTATGCTTTTAAGTTTTCCTTGAATCTTTTTTTATTCAGTCAGGTGTTTATACAATTTAAATATATTTTTAAGTATTTGATTTTCCATTTTCATGAAGGAATCCAAGCCCGAACCACCCACCCCCCCCCCCCCGGGTCCCTTGAAGCGGACAATTTTAGAACATTGGAACATGCATAATTGCCTGTTGATCAATAAATTGAGATTAGGTTTTTAACAATTTTAAAATTAAATCATTTTGTTTGCAGCTCTCTGAATTCACTCAATTTTCGAGAAAATATAGCCTTTGACGCTCATTTTAATCTCATTATTGTTTCATTTTCTCTTTCTTCATTTAAATCACACATTTTTCAATTAAAATAATATCAAATACAAATCTAAAATTTTTTCACTATAAATTCATTTCTCATTTTAACGAGATTCAAAGGGAAACTACGCGATATAAAAAAAAAAATATACCAATCCTAAAGATTCATAGGATTAATTGTGGGTCCAAAACAACAATAGAAATACGTAATTGTTAATTTATTAAGATTGCGTTTGAGCCCCATATTTTGAAAGAATGTATTTCGAAATAGTAGATTGATGAAGAATGTGTGGCTGAAAAAGAAGAAAAAGTCGTTGAAATATTATTTTATTGAAGAATGTGGTTAAAAATGAGTGGAAGAATGAAAATGAAAAATTTATGGTGTGTAAGCCACATTATTTTCGAATAATGTATTATGAAATAGTTGATTGATGAAGAATTTATGGTTGAAAAAGAAGGAAAGCTTATTGATGTCGTGTAAAATATTATTTTATTGAAAAATGTTTAGTTGAAAATGAATAGAAAAATGAAAATGAAAATTTTAATGTGCACCAAACATGGACTTAATGTGTATCAAACAGGGACTAAGTAAGACAATCCGTCCCAGCTCAGGACATCAAGACACGTTGAGGGCTAAAAAGGATCCAACATTTTTCGTTAAAAGTACATAGATTAGTTCAACAAGAGTAGATTACAATATTTTTGAGTGAGTTAAACGAGATAGCGAGGATTACTGGTTGGTTGTGTTCGTGAATTTTAATTTAATCTTGATGTGCTTGAATAGCGACATGTAAGCTACAATAAAGCCTAGCAACTTCAAAGTTCGTGTAATATTTCTACAATACAAATCCAAGCATATGTGAATAAATTGGAAACGCTTTCATCGTTGCATCATTCAAAGCAGAGTCTAATACTTGCATGAAAAATCAAAAGGCACTCTTTTATAACACAAACATTATATAAAACTGACGAATAGATTCGCTTTAAAAATGAGTAATGCTATTTATAGTTGGCCACTGCAGTAGTTATCCTATTTGGTAGTGCTTGTTATTTGAGGCAACAAAATTACAGGAAATTAATGCCTCGAATAACAAATTCCCACATATGATAACTATTGTAGTCGCTGACTATGAATAACATTATTCTTTAAAAATAGTTGACAGCTTCCCATCAGTTGTTTTGGCGCCTCACTGTGCATCAACGACCTCGCCCTCCACCTGCCACTATATTCAAAACCATCCATTAAGACAACATGACAACATTGACTAGGAGGCAAAACAGTACAAAGCTTCCATCTTATATTATCAAGCACAAAATTGTCGGGATTAATCCTTTTGCCAATGTCCATAATATGTTTTTGGTAATGCCAATTCATTAGTAGTTTTCATATCTGTAAAAGAAAGATACATGCTGCAAGCCATGCAAATGCAAGAGAACGTTGCTCTCACTAGAAATGCAAATCCGTATAGAGTCAGCAATTTACCTTTGTTTCCACCTCTGCCACGACCTCCTCCTGCGTTTTTAGCAGCTCCATCATCCAAACCGCGACCGATGCCTTTTGCTTTAGAGCTATCCTCTCTACCTCTTCCTCTTCCACGGCCTACTCCAGGTGGCCTCCTATCTGGAAAACATCCAAAGGCAGCAGTTAACTTACGAGAAGAACGTGCGTAAGTTTCTATCATGTCAAAATATTATTAACTTTGAATTTATGAAGCTACAATCTGACCAAAAAATAAATCAGAAAAATGAGTACTAGAAAGAACACATCAATCGACAAGCAGGACAGGATGATCCGAATATGCAATATACAGGATATATAACACATTTCTCCACATCTCTCATTGTAGAATAAGAGTAACTATGAGGCCACAGGACAAAGTGCATAAACTAGGAATGGAACCTAACATACAGAAAGTATTTAATTTAATCAAATCTCACGCGATTTTATATTAGCATTTTATAGGCAAGGAATTCCAAATAACATCAAAAGACAATTATATGTTCAAATTACAATTGAGCTTTAAATGTAAAAATAACAATTATACCAGAACGACTCTTCTCTTCTTGAACTTTATCGATTACCTGGAAAATAGAGAAGTCCATCACATACAAGTAACCAAAACATCTAAAGAAACATCAAAAGAAAGAATTCATTTAAGAAATTGTTAATTCTATAATGGTATCAGATATCAGAATTGACGGAAGAAATTTATTAAAAAAAGGCTAAGAGGAGCGAAGCGAGACGGAAAGCATGCATTATAAGCATTTTGATGGGTTCAAAGCCTTCTCTATGTTATAACGGAGTTTGCATTTCAATCAAAATTTTCAGCACCAAATGTAATGTCCTCAAAAACATCTCCAGAAATAATTAATATTTGCCAATGGTGAAGGAATATTAGTGTAATACATGGATACCTCAAGAAAAGAAAGTTGTTGCAAAGCCATTAACGAGCATTAAAAATAATTTTTGTGATATCCAACACTCGTGTTTATGTCTAAATATATCATTTAAACAATTGTATACGGCAATAGTGACTTTCTCAAGATATCTCCTAGATTAGTAAAGGAGTTATTTACAGCAGGGTACTGAAAAACTACTTGAACAATGATGAGTATATTTTATCAAAAGTCTGACCCATGAATTTTTATACAGTCAAGGAGGCCATGATGTATTTCTTATGTGAATATGTAGTGTGCTCAAATACAGATAGAGGTTGCGAGGTAAGAAGATAATACTGTGGAGTTCTCCAAGAAACTTGGCAGATACAAAGTGGAACATTTCCCATATGGAATGTGTTGCACATATTCACCTTTTATCTTTACAAACATATAAAAATCAAGACAAAATTGCAAAGCACTGTTCCAAGTATCAATATGCACGTACAGCAACAAGAAAACGAATTAATAACAAAAACATTATCAATTAATTTTGAAGATACAGAAGCTCATTTGCAAATACTTGCAGTATCTTACTTTTCATTAGTGGAGTATAAACCAACAACTTAGATCAAATATTAGCAGAAAACTTGATGGAATGAACAAAACCGAAAACATCATCTGCAAACAACATAATGATCTAAGATATACCTCATCTGGGACTCTAAGATACTTGATTGTATTTCCCCGAATGTAGCACTCAGGCATTCGCCAAAACCTATCTCCATCCTACATTGGGAAGCCATCTCCAAACCTCATAAGTTCAGCATAAACAGTTGCGCACTAGAACACATAATAGATCACATGCACACATTTTCCAGAACAATTCACTCAGGGCATCAAGAAAGACGAGCAAAAGTGACGAAATGAAGGACCTTAGATGTACATATAACTTCACGGAGATGAATGTTCATCCAAGTGTCGCAGTTAACCAAATGCCCGTTGTACGTCTCCCCATTTTTCAGCTCCACCAACTGCCACACCACACAAACCATCACTATTATGAGCAACTAAAACTTAATCAACAAAACTTCTCGATAATTTATATTTATCAAATAAGAATAACAAATCTTCACACCAGAGCCTATAGGTAATCTTTAAGATTCATAATATAAACCACAACGAAGTCCCCAGAGCGAATTGGTTATCTTTCCAGAGCATGTTTCCCAAGCTTAAATAAAAAGAAAGTTATTTTAGTTATTTCTTAACTTCAATATGTTTGGATAACCTTTTTTTTTAGCTTATAAGATTTTAAAAAAACTTATAAGTTGAAAAAGCTATAATTACCATCACAATAAGTTACTTATTTCTAATGATTTATTTTAAAAAATACTTATTTTACTTATAAATGAACTTTTTAAGCATGTTTACCTAGCTTAAGTAAAGTAGAAGTTACATTTTGTACCGAAATATGATTGCATGTGATACTTTTTCTTACTTTTATTTAAGTAAAAAAGTCTTGTTTTCATGTAATTCTTCCATCAAATAAGTAACTCGCGTATTCCTGGTTTTTGCCAATAAAAAAGTTATTTACTGCAAAACATACTTTTACTTATAAGTGAAATTTTGAAGTTCAGCCAAACCTGACTTCAATTCAAGAAGAAAATGAAGAAGTAGAAATTATACCATCGGGTGACCTTGAGCGGTCTTGAGTAAAGAAAGAGGAAGCTGCAAAAACCAAACAATCAACTAAGCAAACATCAAAGCTTTTATTCCATGATTTCAAAGACCAAAACAAACCCTATAATATGCAGCGAATATTGACTGACCATTTTCTTTAGAGCGCAAAAGAAACCTGCAATCAAAAGAATTAAAAAGAGAAAAATAAATAAAGATCTCCGAAAACCTAACTTCTACTGGAAGTCGAATTATACTACTTTTCATTACAAAAAAACAAGGAAAAAAAAAAGTTGGGTAGAGAGGAGTAACGATGACTAAAATGCAAAAAGAAATTAGGATTACCGATTGAGAAAGCTGTCGATCAAGAAACAAGGTTTCGATCCAGAAATTATTCTCTCTAAAGTTTCTGTAAAATGGGAGATTTTTCAAAATACCCGTCAATAGTGACTTTTTAAATTTTTCGT
>CAIGRO010289592.1:0-15131 GCA_903798355.1 Fraxinus baroniana
GCATTTTTAGTGTGTCAACAGAAACTAAAGTCACAAAAACTGTTTATTACTCGAAAATATTATCGATCATTAAATTCAATGTGTAAAAATGGATAGGTCGGTCGGTCGGTCGGTAGCCTTTCAAGCTAGTGGCTAGCTCAATCCGACCTTTATATAATACCTATTTTTTCAAAATTTCAATTTTTTTTTCCACGATGAAAATAGAAAAGAAAGAAGAAGAAAAAGAAAAAGAAAAAGAATAAAGGATGGGCCGGACTTCTACATTTTCTCTTGGACTTGCCATCGGCTCATTTTCTATAGAAGTCAATTTCTCCCACTCCTGCGTTCGACTCTCCACAGCTAAACCTCTGTAAGTCTCTCTATGAATGAAATAAGTTATTTAAAGAACGAATCTTTCCACTCGACACGCACGAATTTATATGTATATGATAAGGTATGTGCTCAATGTAATATCAGTCTTTTGATGCTAAATTTTTATTTACATTTTCATTGAAGAGGAAGAATTTAGAAAAAAATCAGTAAAGCTGAATTTAGATGGGAAAACCTCCATTGTATTTTTCAAATTTATGCATCCGGAAAAGTCAAAATCCTAACCCCCAAAACCGATTCCGAAAACTAAGTTTCTGTAATGACAAAATTGATGGACAATGTGAAGAATTTGGAAAGAATTTGCAGAACACAGATGTAGTTTTTGCTCAAGAGATCTCCAAGGTTATTCAGACCCGGTCCAGGTGGGAACAAACGCTGTTATCTGATATTCCGGGTGTGAATTTCGTGGATCCTAATGTTTATAACGAAGTATTGAAGCAGCAGAAAAATGTGTTGTTATCTGCCCGATTCTATTATTGGGTCAGGTCTCAAAATGGATTCTCTCCGGATCCTGTTTCGTGTAACATGATTTTTAGTAGGCTTGTGGAGGCCAAAGCTGCAATAGCCGCAAAGAGTTTTCTTGAAGAAACTAAGTTTGAACCAGAACCGGGGTGTTTGGAGTCCTATATTGTGTGTCTTTTTGAAAACGGGTTGGTTGAGGAAGCCTTAGATGTGTTTGAACGATTGAAAATGGCAGGCCATTGTGTGTCGTTGAAGACATGGAATTCAGCTATGCTACAGTCAGTCAAAGCAAAAAGAGTTGAAATTGTGTGGAAATTGTATAGTGACATGCTGGAAAGTGAAGTTGTTGGTGATGTGGATACAATTGGATACTTAATCCAAGCTTCTTGTATTGAAAACAAAGTTGCAGAAGGCCACAAGCTTCTTCAACAAGTTTTGGAGGTGGGGCATGTTCCAAGCAATTCTGCATTCAATAAGTTGATATCTGCATTTTGCAAGAGTGGTGATTATGCCAAAGTGTCTGCTCTTCTTCATACCATGATTGCGAAGAATTGTTCTCCAGATATACACACATATCAGGAAGTTATTCACGGTTTATGCAAAAGACGAATGAGGCATGAAGCTCTTAGAATTTTTAATAATCTGAAGGATAGAGGGTACTTTCCAGATCAGGTCATGTATACAACAATGATTCACGGTCTTTGTAAAATGAAATGGCTTGGAGATGCTCGGAAATTGTGGTTTGAGATGATTAATAAGGGAATCTTTCCCAGTGAGCATACATATAATGTCTTAATTAATGGGTTGTGGAGGACTGGTAATTCTGAGGAAGCTGAGAAGCTTTACAAGAATATGTGTGAAAGAGGTTATGGAGAATTTATTGTGAGTTACAATACCATGATTAATGGCCTTTGCTTAAATGGAAAATTAGATGAAGCCCATGTCTTGTTCGACCAAATGGCTGAGAAAGGTATTGTTCCCGACAGGATCACTTATAATTCTCTGATTCAAGGCTTCTGCAAGAGAGGGAAGATATTGGAGGGTAGATACTTTCTTGATCAGCTTCTAAAGCAGGGTTTGCAGCCTTCAACTGCATCGTATACTATGTTAATCGAAAAACTTTGTGAGGCTGGAAATGTGGGGGAAGCAAAAGCATTCTGGAAAGATATGGTAGATAGGGGTGTGGAACCTGCAGTTTCTGCTCATGATGCAATGATACTTGGATTGTGTGAGCAAGGAAATGTTGCAGAAGGGATGGAGTGGTTAGGCACTATGCTTAAGATCAGGCTCAAACCACAGAAGCAGACATTTGAGAGACTTGTTCAATGTTTATCTAAGGCTGATAAGTTGAGTGATGCTTTATTTGTTTTAGATTATATGCTGAAAATGGGTTTTGAAGTAAGTGAATATATTTTCCTTTCTTTGGTAAAGAAACTTTGCCAAGGTAATTCTTCTCATTTTGAGACGTGTTTTGGGAGAATTCTGGAAAGAAGTAGAGGTTCTTGAGACCCGTAGATCTTTTACAACCTTTTGGTTTTGACAGAATTTCTAGACAGGTATTTTTCATAGTATACATTTTTCTTTTCAAGTCGACTTACCATCTGTAGTCATATTTGATGTTTCTCCCAAAATTTTGGGTGTGGTGGTATCTATACTTGGCTGATTTGATGTGATTTATAGGTTTCGCTAATAATGTGCTCAACCGTTGTATCATATTTCTAGTTCCTAAAGTTTGTCTTTGAGCATGTGTAATTTAAAGTTCAGTACACTTTCATACCACTGAATGTTTTACATTGATGACTAAAATAGTTGGAGATTCTTGGGATGAAGTTTTTTGCCTTTATGAATATGTTTTTGCTACTCGGTGAGTTTTATACTTGAATCAAGTACTAATATAAACGTTCAGAAGTCTTCTTTACTATGCAAGAGAATATTTGGTTTTATGCCAATGTGAATTTTGTAATTCCTGCAATATACTAGTGAATTGTTCAGTAGAACAGACTCCATAGTACTGGACAATATTGAAGAAGAAAAATGAGTTAGAATCATGTATACTGCCCTGTAATTCCTGCCCTCGTGGCTCGTTGGCTATGTAGGACTAGTCAGTATTGAATGAGATTAAGGCTGTCATCCTATGAAGTGCTGTAAGATATTGTTTACCAAACCGACTGCTATAGTTAGAGCAGTACTGCTGTCACGAATAATGCGTAATCTGATAAAGCAAACATCTAACATTATTTTTAAATTTTCCATTTCGAAGTGTTAGATTCTTGATCCATTAAAGTTTGTCTTGGAGTATTAGATTTCTTGTCTTTATTAATATGTGTTTTGGATGTGGTATATAAAGTTACTGAAGTTTGGTAGAAATTTTATCAGTTGTTGACTCTATGCCGTGAATGTAATAAGATGTTAAAAAAGTATTCCGTACTCGTGAGTGACAATCCAGTTTTCTTTGAAATTTCCGCTAGGCAAAAACCATTGGAGAAAGCATTAGAGATTGAAGGTTGTTAAAAATTTCTGAAATATTAGTGGGATTAAGGAGTAAGGTGTTAGACAATCTCTCTTGAGTGTTAGATTCTTGATATGCTTAATAAGAATTGGAATTGATTTGATGTCATTATACTTTGGAAAAACGAACTTGTATATTGTTTTTCTTATAATATCTACAAAAACGTGTTTAGTTTGTTATTTTGAAAAATTATTTCTTAAAACAGAAAACTAGTAAACACGTTTGAAATTTCGATCTTAGTTTGTTGTAATCCGTAGTTGTTGTACGAGTAGTGGTGATAGGAATGATAAGTGACTTTGCCTGCACAAGATCATGTTGGATAATAATCACATTGTGTCATGTTGGCAATAATATTATAATATTTTGTAGTTTTGACCATGTTTGATTTAGCTACAATAGATTATTAGTAAATTTTGATTAAAATTGATGAAATATATGTTCAAAAGTTAGATAAAAGCTTTGGATCCAATTAAATGTTTGATTAAAAATTAATTTTAAAAATTTCAATAACTTTCCCTTTTTTATTTACAATGAATTTTTCTTCAAAAATTACAATCGTTTGTGCGATCAAAAAGAAAATTGAATCACAAAGAAAATTGATAAAACTCGATTAATTACAACGTACCTACCTCTATCTTATTTGATTACCCTAATTGGTTAAGTCGATTTAGGTTTCGTTTGGAAAGACTTTAAAAATAAAAACCAACTTCTGAAACTAATAAGATGCATTTGAATAAGTTTTTATAATTTTTTGAAAATGCTTTTTCTTCTACCGAGCTTACAGAAGAAGTTAATCTAAATAAATTCCTCGTAAAGCTTTCTTACCAAAAAATTGAATCAGAACCCCGTATTTAATAATCAAATTGAAGAGGCAAAATAACTCAATGACTCAACAGAACCAAGCATTTGGATACTCATTGGCTAATCAAGGTGAATCGAGATATTACTTTCTCGATTGAAATTTAAAATTGTTGATGCCAAACAAAGGTCAAAATGTGCATCACGGGAAAACCAATCTTGAGACAAAGGTACATTTGGAAAACCTCCGGACAAACATCATTGCAAAACTTCGTCTTAAACATGCTATTGATTGTAAAAACGGATACAACAATGGTTAAAAGTACATCTCCATCATCCAGGTTATTAGATTCGAATTGATACACTACTCAATCGTCCAAACATATTTGAAAAGATGATGAGCTCGACGTTTGGTCCTTGGGCTAACCTTTCGCTCCTCAACGAGTACCTTCTTTAATTTTGGACAACTTGTAATCAAGGTAGTAACTCCAGCTTCAGTAATGCAAGGGCAAAAAGAAATATCGCAAGTTTCTAGTACCGTACAGCCTTCACCAAGTGCCACCATTCCCTTGTCACCCAGGTTCTGCACTCAAAGAAAGCAATTGAGACATGTATAAAGTATAAACAAATGCAATGGCCCAAGAAAGCTTATGTCTATTCAGCATACATAAGTTGCACGTTGATGCGAAGTCACAACTCTTAATTTTTTAACAAGATACAAAGCTTTCAATGTTCCATGAGATCTCACAATAACATGATGTTAAATGACATCTTCAGAACCAAGAAGAAAATGCGTTCACAAATACAAATGTGTTAAAATGGAAATAATGCATTAAATGCCGTGGTAATTCTTATTTTGATACTGCTTATTCCATTACATCACACATGAAGTTCCATGCCAACTGAACAAAAATCTGTACATCTAAATGCTTCCAATATCTATCAACTATGGTGCACCGACAATGACAAGTGTGCCCGATACGACAAGTATTGGATACGTCGATATGCGATTTTTTAAAAAAGTACTAACACGACACGTCGTCGATATGTTGATTAAATTCTTTAAATTCTTCATTTATATATTATAAATTTAGTTTTGTACTTGTTATTAATTTTTTTTATTGAAATATTTTAATTATGAGTACATATTTGTTATTTACTAATAAATTTTAGTTAAAAATATATAATATTTCAAATAAGAAAAGAAAAATGATCGTGGTAGAATGTCCGAGAAGTTTCGGTATTCGACATGAGTCGAACATGGACATGCTATCCTAATTGAAGTGTCCGTACTATAAAGTCTTATCAATAAATTTTTACTAGTCTGGGCGTGCCAAACCCTTTGACGATAAGAATGGATTGTATATAACATTTAATGATTCCAGCACCTAATAAAACAATCTACATAATGCGTGTAAAAAATATGAGAGAGAGAGAGAGAGAGAGAGAGAGAGAGACCACACCTCTAAACCTGTTAAACTCAGGCGATTGAGTTGAGGGCAACCTCTAGCAATAGCTATTATCCCAGAATCCCCAACACTGGTAATTAAACAGCACACAACTTCAGATATAAGAAACAAGTGAAAAATGACCAAGTAATTTAAATAAATCCATGATCAACTAATTTCGACAGGCAGGCTTTAAAGGACAAGAGAATAAATATTACATAGGCCACAAAGCAAAGTGAGAGCAGTGAAATGGTAATGATCAGAATGATCTTTTGTTCCTGCAACAATGGATTTCAACAGAACAGAAAGCATAGAAATGTGACTCTTATGAAGGCATTTGGTTAATTTTTTTGCTCAAATCCCAAAAAACTCTTTGCCCCAGTTTTTATGTCATTTGTTTGGAAGAAATGATCGGGTCCTCTTACAATAATTTAGCCATCAAGCATATGCTAACGAACAAAAATGGAATTCACTGCCCTGCCGCCTCCACTGAAAAATGGGAAGAGAAAAGATGCTTTGGGGTGGGGGGGCGCAGAGGAGGAAAGTAAATGACATAATGAAGCAGTAGAGGCTTCTTGTGAAGGAGATAACACCTTATATCATGCTTTCAAGCACATTAAACAGATATTCAGAATGAAATACAGCATTCTTGTTAACGAATTGATATACAGTAGTAGCAGAAAGCCTTCAAGATAATCATTGACACTGTATCAGAATGTATCGTGTTAAAACAAATAAAAATCTTTACACCACAGATTTCATAATTCAGTACATAAACTGATGCAGAAAAAGACAAGGAAAAATGACAAATATATATAAGAAACAACTTGGACAAAAAATCTCATGAGTTGATCTAGGTAAAGGCATGCAAGAATATGGATTTGTAGGAGGAAAAAGGGCGGGGGCCCCCGGGGGGGGGGATAGCTCACCGATGGCAGAAATCGAGGACGAGGTCTCTAAGAAATTTACAGTTCTGACCAATAGAAATTATTCCTTCATTCCCCACCTATCCATAATGCACAGAAAAAAAAATGAATTCCAGTGGAATCAAGGCTAGAGAGAATAACAATAAAAACACAAAACTATAATTTAGTTACAGAGAACACATCATTAAGAACAGATTGATTTTAGAATGTCTACAAGATTCAAGAAATTGATCAGGAAGATAGGATTTCTAGAAAAATCTATGCAGGCATGGATACCCGTTTGACCAAAAAAAAAGGATATTTATGAATTCAGATGCTGACCAAAAGAACATAAAAAACTGGGATCTTTTCCAAACGCCAAATGAATTCATCTTCAAGGAGGGAGAGAGAGAGAGAGAGAGAAGTACCTCTAGACATCCACGAATATGGAGCTCCTTCAAGTTCCTGCACCCTATTGCTATACGACATAACACTTTGTCACCAATACCTGAGCAGTAACCCAAATGAAGAGATTGCAAGTACTTGAAGCCAATGTGAATTTCACAAAGCGCATCATTTTCTATTTGCGGAAACCTCATGTGCAGCAAGTCCAACTTAGAAAGGCCACTGCATTGTGCAGTCCAAGACCACCCATCATAAACATGTAAAAACAGTAAAGTCAAGACAAAGAGTTAGAAGTGGTAACTGTAGGTTCAAATCTCATTGGGAGGGAATGGGGGAAGGAGAGGCCGCACAACCCAGACAAGTACCAGAAGAAAAGAAAAAGAAAATATTGTGTGGCAGGTAAAGGCGGTCAAACTGCTTACGTGCAAGCTTTTCCAATGGATTTCAGCCCGTCTGTTGCAATATTGTTGCAACCATTGATATTAAGGTGCACAAGCTCCGTGCAACCAATAGCAACAGAATCCAAACCCACGTCACTTAGAAGTAAGCAATACTCTAGGCTAAGTTTCTTCAACTTCTTACATCCTTTCCCTATAGCGCAAAGGCTCCTGCAGATACGTGAAGGAAAAGATGATATTAGTGAGCTAGCAGAAATATACATCCATTTTCCCTTTCTCCAATCCCACCCCTGGAACAAAAGAAGAGAAATTAAAAAGAACCAAAAGAAATAACATATAAATCAACACAGTTAATGCAGATAAAGATAAAAGTTGTTCTACTTTAAAAATATAAGAAATCTATCACATGGACTCCCATTAATGCATTTAACACACGCAATTGACACTTGAGGCATGAACGAAGGTACGAGATGAGTCCAATGCAATGCACTGGCTAAATAAAATTCTAGAATAAGAAAATGTAATGAACATGGGTCTTCCAAATTATCAGTGAAACTAACAAATCCAGTGGTGATACTTAATTGAAACTGACAAGCATACCCAATCCCCTGTAAAAAAAAAAATAAAAAAAATCCCATATATTGCTTTATCTCGAATAAAAAAAATCAGTTAATAAAAGCAGAAATTGCATTTCGGCACCACAATGAAAAGAAAGACCTCAGTAAAATTACATTGACAATAGTTTCAGATAACAAACAGTGGAGGTCCCATAAATGTAAAAACTGGAAGTGTAAGAGCGGAGCCAAAAAATATGCTAAAATGCTCGGTGGTTGAACTGAAACTATATCTTATAGGCCTCCAAAATTAATACAAGTCAACACAGGCACAATGACCTAAATTGGATGCAATCAAAGCTTCTTACTTCATAGAACAGAATATGGTATCAAAAGAATATTTACGCCACTAGCATCAGAATTTCAAAGGGGGGGCAGGGGATTGCATATTTCTAAATCATAAATGATAATTAACCTGTCTGTCAATTTATAACATCGGTATAAAGATAAAAACTCCAGCAGTAAACAAAAACTTCCAACAGCTTGCAAAGCCTCATCTGTCATATTTTCGCAGTGTAGTTTCAGAGATTTCAGTAGACGGCATCCTTTGACAACAGAAAGCAAGCCTTCGTTGTTGATAAACCTTGAAAACAATGATAAGGTTTCAAGTGATGGGCAGTGAAATCCCACTGCTTCTAATGCGACATCAGTAAGACTTTCAAAGGAAGCAACATCAAGTGACTTCAAAGTTCTCCCACAACCAATGGCCAACTGAGCAAATCCAGTGTCGGTCAAACCTGAGCAATCCCGCAAATTTATTTCTTCAAGTCGAGAACAATATTTCCCAATAGTGGCTAGAGCCTCATCTTCAATACGACACCCCTTTAAGAAGATCATGTAACAAAAGCTTACTTAGGCATAGGTTTTAAATAAGCTGCAATGATAAGCTAATTATACATAACTACTAAACTAAATCAATAGTGAATAAGAATTTTTTGCAGAATCCAAATGAACAACACACGTAAGGCTTTGTTTGGTAAGAAGGGAAGATGGGTGGAACTGAAAGAGATGGGAAGGGACTTCTAATCCAATGAGATTTGATATATGTAGGGCAAAAATAAAAGAAAAATAAATTTTTTTAATCCACTTTTTTTCATCACATAGATAACTTAACCCCCTCCAATCAAGCAAAGGAAAGCCAACTTCCCAATAGCTTACCACTCCTGCAAACAATTCCAACTTCCCTAATACCACAGCCTTTGTTGTGGACGAACTCTGAAACTTCTTATAAGGTTTCAAGGGATGGGCAATGAAATCCCACTGCTTCTATTGAGGCATTCGTAAGACTTTCAAAGGAATAAAGACCAAGTGATTCCTACAACCAAGGGCCAACAAAACAAACTCATAAATTCAAATCTTCAAGTCGAGAACAATACTTCCCAATACCAGCTAGAGCTTCATCTTCACCATAGCATTCCTTTAAGCGGGGCTAACAAAAGCTTACTTAGGCACAGCATTTAAAATAAGCAGCAATCAAACATTAATCTTACAGAACTTCTAAACTAGATCAATATATGATAAGAATTTTTGCCGAATCTAAATTAACAACGTGCATAAGGCTATGTTTTGCCATGAGGGTAAGTTCGGTGGTGGAACATAAAGAAAGATCAGAAGGGACTTTCTGTCCAACGTGATTTAACATATTTTAGTAAAATAAAAGAAAATAACCCTTTTGGTCCACTTTCTTCATCCCTTTGAAACCTTAACCTCCAATCAAGCAAGGAAAACCCAATTTCCCCCATAGATTTCCACTCCCAATAACGATTCCATGCAACTTCCCCAATACCACAGCCTAAGCAAATATGGAAAAGTATTCTAGATCTTGCTACTAAACAGCTACCTAAGCCAAAGTAAAACGTGCAAGTAGAAAAGCCAGACTGATAATCTAAATTCACATGCAATGTGAATGTACTTCATTTACTAATAGAACGCTCAATGATAGTTCAAACAATAGAATGGAAGTATAAGTAAATAATGGACAATTACCTCTAATTCCAGAGACTTCAGCAATTTACATTTTTCAGCAATAGATATTAGCCCTACATGTATTGCATCAGGAAAACACATCAACCTCAAAATCTCAAGTTTGGTAAAGCCATCTCCAACAGCAGCCAATACAGAATCTGAAAAACAACACTTTCTAATCCCATTTTCTTCAGACACACTTTCACCATCGAGATCAAATTGATTAATGAGATACGTTCTCCCCTGCATCATGAGCAAAGGAGGACACAGTTAAACACATGATTCCAGCAAGATAACTAACGAGCCAATAAAAACGGAACTTAATTGTAGTTCTAGAATAATTACATGCAACACAACCAAGATAAAGTAAAGGCATGAACTTTATAATTCTAAACAGTTACAAAAAAAATGAAATTTTCACTCTAAATATGTGAATGACTTTTTAAATAAAATTTAAAAACAAGCAAATCTACAAATGCCCCAACAGTAGACAATTTTTTATTGCAAATTTTTTTAACAATACATATGAAGCGAGTAGATAGATCAAACTACCTCAAGGAGAAGGTACTTAGATATATAGATACAAATTAGAGAATCCAACAAGTGAAGTAATCCTTTCAGATTCTTGAGTCCATTCTCAAATAACGATTACCCTAAGGAGTTAACAACTAGATCTTCAAATGCAATGCACAATCTCTGAAATTTTGAATAATTGAGCTAAATTTTTAGAAAACGTTACAGAAATGGAAGAAAATATTGTAACCAGTTTTCAACAATCTTAGCTAAAATAGAAACTTCCATCCAAAGACAAATTAATTTGCATCATCACATCCAAATCCAAAACTATTTACCTCATATCATCATACATCCATCTTTTGCCAATTAAAGTGTTAGTAAATTCCCAATACTATGCACTTAAATCCGAAAACATCAGTTTATATTTTTGAGTGAAGTTTTCATATGTGTAACTAAAAACTTACCAATTTGCTAAGGAGAATGGGGGGATTGTTAATGTTTACATTTTGGAAATTCACACCCTCTAACTAGCAACTAACTATTGCACCAATCTTGTTAGACCTGCCCGTCATGGAGGCCCCATGGATAAGCCTCTCAAGACTAAGCCATCGCTTGCTGACAACAGAGAAAGCACCTGTGCTAGACCTTGAATCTAAACCAATGTTTTAAAAAACCGGCCAAGGCAAAGGGTTAACGGCCAAAAAATTGAACGAAGGTCAAACAAGGGGCAAGACATTAAAAACATATAAAACAGTGGGGTGAACCGGCCACTTCACACGGCAAATCTGCCAGTTTTTCATGTGAACAAGACTGTAAACCGTCGATCCTTCGCTTGTTTTAACAAATTCTAACTTTTCAGTTTTTTACAAATAATTGAACTGGTTCTAGTTTTTCCACTCAAACCAGCCGGTCCGGTCTGGTTTTGACAGCAATGATATAAATATCAAAAACTCTTTAGAATCGGCTTGTTTGGTAATTTGAATTTATCAGATCTCGTCCTCTAACTACTTGAGAAGACGTCTTCAGAAAGATATTGGGAAATTTTTGTAGCTTATCATGGCATGTACGTTCATTTGTTGATAAACTGAAAACATGAACTGTTTCAGTTTTGGAAATCTTAGTGAACTGTTTCATTAAGCTTTTCATCAGAAGAAAAAACAGAAATACCAACATTGTGCTTCTGTCATTGTTTTCTAAAACATTTTAGTAAATGTGCAAATAAGAACATTCTTTATTTCCTAGAGTATTAGGGAATATAACAGAGTGCACGATATAGGATCCAAAATGCTCATTACATCTCATAAACTTTTTCAAACCCTCAACTGCTATTTGTCATTGTATAACATGATTATGAACTTACATAACTCTGGGCAATGCTAACCACTAAGTCAGTAAAATGAATTGCAAGAAAAATAATATCTAAAAACAGAGAAAAATAGTACCAAAACTGATTTAAATAAATGCAATATTGAAGAAAATTAAACACCTTCCCATAATGGTTCTTCAAAGATATTGCCAAACAAATCCTAAGGGCCAATAGTTGTGCTGGTTACCTAGAGATAGGCACTAATATGGATGTTTCCTCTAAATATCCCATCTACCCCAACCCTCAAAAAATAAATAATGAGTAATGCTATGGGTACATAAAAGTACCCATAATGTTTGACCTAATGGCCACATGTTTAGCCCCTATTGGAGGGTTGCCGGCCACAATCATGTGGCCATTATGTCAATCATTATGTTCATCTAGCATTTTTCATAAATAATTAAACTAACTCTCTTCTCAAATTTTAGTAGCATTGAAACTGAAATTAAAGATCTTTTCCTCCTTTCAGAACTGAAATTCATTCTTATATTACAGTTTTCAGTTGCGGCCTACCTTGATAATTGCCTTGCCAGCAAATTTTACACTTTAAATTTGTAAGCTAAAGTTCACCCAATTAACATCAACATTTAAGATTAAGAAAAGAATGAAGGCCTTAATTTATCTTTTTTCAGTATGCAACCAAACAAATGAACTGCAGTAACCCTCTCAATTGGACGCCATACATTCTTTTGTACTTGTGGTGCAACTGAGATGCCATTTCAATAATTGGCAAGCTATGGTCATATTTTCCTTTTATGCTTCTGCTTACAAATTGTTTCCCTTTAAATTGCCTTTTCCCTATTTGGTTTTGCCATTAGACTTATTTTGTTAGCTGATTATATGGGGATGATTATCTTTGTCTTTAATCAGGCACAAGACTTACTCCTTAGTCCTCTAAAGGATTAAATACACTGAAGTATGGTATTGGCTCGGCAGTGGCTTTTGATTAATAAAAATTGATAATTTGGAGTTTATCCAATTATTACTTTGATCATAGCCAGGTATTTCGTGTGAAATCAAACATTTCGTGATCACCCCTTGTTCTCATTTTTGTTTCAATTAAATACCAATGCATCACTTGTCTTGACTCTTGCCAATTGAAAAGTAACATGGTCCCATTTTTTCAATCAGCTATGCAGAAAAGACTACATACGAAACCTGAAATCAAATTCATAAGAATTCCACCAATAAAAACGAAATTAAACACAACAAAAATGATGAGAAGCTTTTCATTAACTTATCCAAATGCAAACAGATACTTACTGATATGGTAACTTTAACAACGTTAACAAACAGCTGGGATAGAAGCTTGACGTGGGCATCGGTGCTGATATAGATACTTTCACGGCTTAAACGTTCTAGACTGAGCCACCGCTTGCATACAAGAGAGCAGGCTTCTCGGCTCTCCCGCGACTCCAGTTGCCTGAATATTTGCAGCATTAACTCGTCCGGCAGGACTTTGTTTATCAAATCAAAACCCATCATTTTTCACAATAATTTTGAGTATGCTTTTATCTACGCGAAGTTACAGGTGAATGCAAGAGAGATGAAAACCTAATTTCCTTACAAGCTTTAGGGCGAGTGTAAAGCAAAAAGAGTGAAATTCCCAATATCTTTGAGGTTAAATCACCGGTCCAAGATCTGCATTTAAAGCACTCAAACTGGCTAAACTCGATCAGTCCTGTTGCATGTTGAGATTAAAATCGGAATAAAATTGAAAAATTAATCGATATTGTTAATTTTTATTTGATGTATTTTCAATTTTAATTAGAATCAAACACGTCCTTAATATATTTTTCTCTATTCTCTTCGACCATTTTTTGCTCTCTTAATACGACATATCACTACTCCTTTTGATTTGCGATTTTCAGCTTTGAATTCATTTTTTTCCTTCATTTTGAAAAACGCGTTTAATTTATTATCTTAAAAAATCTCTCAGAAAACTAAAAAATGTGTTTGGTTAGTTGATTATTTGTTGAGGATATACTGCAAAGGTTTCTTCCCTTTCTTTTTGCTGGCTTTTTAAGTGGTTTAAGACTGCATGGACACCGAAGACTGCTGGTGTGGCAATGAGACTATTCGGATTTCGGGTGATGACTTCAGTAAAATATAGGCCCTGTTTGATCCACATTATAATTTTTTTCATTCTCATTCTTCTACTCATTTTCAACTACACATTTTTCAATAAAATAATATTTTCTGTCACATCAATAACTTTTTCTTCTTTTTCAACCACATATTCCACATCACATCAATCAAAAAAATGCATTCTTTTGAAAATAATGTGCACCAAACGAGAGCATATGCTAACATTCACACATCACATCAGATATATTTTTTGTTTGATCCGTAGACTTCGTTGGATTTGCAGACAAAGAGGGAGATCCATGTCCATATCAAAGTATCTGATAGTTCAATCCACACATCAAATCCTCAAGACATTTCGACCATTCGCGTGTAATGAGATTCATATAATACACGTTCGGTCCAAAAACCTTCGTACATAACATATACAATGGTAGTTTTTAGTAGGATATTACATAAAATTTTCCCAAATATTGTCATAAATAGAAAGAATTTAAAATTCATCGATTAGGTAAATGTTTGTGCGTTCTTAGCTCGAACAGAAGGGAATTCCGATATTTCAAACGATCCAGCATCCCCTTTAAAAGAAGAGCTACAATATGAGATAGAAGAGAAGCATTTGCACACTATTTTGAGTTTTTGATAAATTCTTTTTCCTCGTCTTCTTTATTGAATTACAATAATAAATTTACAATTTTTTTTACGCAGAATCTACATTTGACATTCAGTTAAATTTCGAATGTTAGCAGAATCTACATGTGACATTCAATTAAACTTCGAGTGTTACATTTCAACGGCTACCCAATATTCAAGAGATCTTTTTTCTAAACTCGTATGTATTTCAACGGGTGTAACCGATTTATGCATCATGAAAGATCCAAAGTAATTGTATACGGATACTACTAGGAGATAAAGAGTTAAAATTGAAGTCATTATGATTTAACTAAATGACGTTTGTGTTTGAGCATAACGAAGCGTGTTCAAAATTACAACTTTTTTCCGTCCCTACACGAACTTTGAAACTTGTCTGTCAATTCATATTTGAACTTCTCAGTTCACCCCATGAAAGACTCCTTTCCCCGAGTAGCACTTTACGCCTGCCGGAAGTAGTGATGATAATTTCCTTACTCCATTCATGACTTCTAAATTCCCAGAGACTTCTTGACCTGGCATTCCAATTGTGAGTGGCAACAATGAAGGATGATTTTCACATCGTCTTTCTCAAAGATGAGCAGATGAGCTTCTCCGGCAATGAATAGATAGAAGAGAGGCTATACCGACTGGCAAGTGA
>CAIGRO010289650.1:0-11849 GCA_903798355.1 Fraxinus baroniana
GTGTGGTTAAATGTTGTGGGTTTCACTAATGAGTAGTTAAAAAATGGTTGACTTTGACTTAATTTTTTTATCAACTTTTTTTAGCTAAACCAAACAGGGCTAAACATGGTTAAATTATACAATTGAAAATGAGTCCTAAAGTATTGTGTTAATGTTTTCAATATAACATGCTCTATAACACATTGTAACAAACCTTTCATTAGAGAATATGTTAATGTTAAAAAGACAAATTCAATGAGTCCTATTGCATGTTGTACAACATCCATCTTGTTGGCATCTAGACGAGGATGGATTCTACTATCCAACAGGAAGAAAGAGCAAGAATATTGAAAAGGTAATGATGAAATTATTTAAGGGCTCTTTATGTATTCAAACAATTCATCCCATCCACATATGCTAATTTTGGACCGACATGGTTAACTACATCTTAGCCATCACTTATTATAGCATGCACTTAAGAGTATTAAATCCAAGAGCATCTTCGATACAATCGTAGATTATTAAAATATTTTTGTCATATAAGTAAAATAAACATTGTCTAAAATTTCCTTTTGACATGTTGACTCAACAATTTGTTTTATTCTCTTTTTTATTTTACAAGATTGGATTTTCTCTTTTCTTTCCTGTTTTATACTTTCTTTCTTTTTGCTTTAATTTTAAGGTAGATAGAAGAAACAAAGATAATAATGTTGGATTGTAGATATAACTAACTCATTGGAGATCAATTTTAAGTTTGACCATTTATTTATTAGACATAAATGCCACGTAAAATGCGAGTTTTTCAACTTACGTCAAGTAAACTTCAATTTTTAAAAAAAAAAAAAAGTTGAACCCCAATCATATGCTAATGCGTCGTACTGAATTGCCTTTTATTCTCTCAATAAGTGGGATGCAGAAATATCTTCATCAATGAATTTTTGTTTCATCATTTCCCTTTATTTATTTATTTATTAAACCATTTTCCATTTATTTATAATTCCTCATTTATAAGAAATGACATTTTCGGATACTTTGACCTATCAATATAAAGATATAGATTAAAAAAGAAAAAAGAAAAAAAAAATGTAGAAGTATGTGCTCTCTATTTTTTACAAGTTGGTTTTTTTCTTTTTCTTTTTCTCTCTCTTTCACTGTCTTTTGGCATACTAACGGTACTATGAGGATTAATTGTATTTGAAGTATCATGTTAAATTATACAATTGAAAATGAGTACAAAATATTGTATTAATGTTTTCAATATAACATGCTCTATGATACATTGCATGATTGCAACAAACCTGCCACTAGAGAGTATGCCAATGATAAAAGGCTTCAAGATTGTAAGTCTCCATCTCGTTGGCATCTAGACGAGGATGGATTCTACAACTCCTTCAAGAAGAAAGAGCAAGAATTTTGAAAAGGTGATTAATGATGAAATTATTGAGTAGCTCTTTATGTATTTAAACAAGCAATCCCTTCCACATAAGCTTATTTCGGACCGACGTGGCTAAGACTTACTCATAACTTGTTATAGCATTCGCATCTAGGAGGAGATGCTTAAATGGTTGTAGTATGTTGGAAATTTTCAAAATTGAATTCTACTCTATCAAGTTGCATCCACATAAGTATTCTTATAAATACAACAATTCAAAAATGTGTCAAGAAAAAATCACAAAACAGTATTTTAGGTCAAATCAAATAGAAAATATATGGTATCATAACAAGTTGAAGACCTATAAAATATTTCTTAATTAAGAAAGTAATAATGCTCCACAAAAGGGGGAAAAACTGAAAATTGAAAGAGTACAAGCTATTTACGACAAATCAAAAGAAAATGCTTCTAGGTTCTTTTGTAGGCCGATTTGCCCTAATTCTCTATAAAAATCTACTTAATGCATGGGGTTTTGCCTCAATAGCCGATACTTAACTTTCAGACATGTCGACTAAGTTTATAGTGATTTTTTTGCACGTTTCATGGGTTTTGCACTTTTTTGCAACATTGTTAGCAGTCCTTTATCCCATAATGGTTCAAATGATGATGAGCCAAATATTTTGTCATCCTCTATCCCAAGTATCCAAGGGGCTCCTGACCTCAATTTCGTCAGCGAATTGTCACATAGAAGATTGTTGGCATCAGTGACGGATCCAGGATTTTGAGTCGACATGAACGGTCTTTGACCGTCAACCGTTGGCTGCAACAAAATATTAAGAGTCCATTTGATGCCCATTTTTTTCAAAAAAATGCATTTTAGAATAGTGCTTTGATGGAAAATGTGTGGTTAAAAATAAGAAAAAGTTTTAAATTTTCATGTAATATTATTTTATTGAAAGATGTGTGGTTGAAAAGAAGAGGGAAAATGTATTTTGAAAAGAAAAAAATGAAAAGAAATCAAACAATGTCTAAAATTTAAATATAACAATTATTTTGTTCAAATTGAACATATATAATTCTGTTGTACAAATTAGCAATATTTATCAAATAATATTGTTGCCAAGTTTTGTATAATTCAAAGGAAAAGCATGGGTTCAAATTATTACAATTGCATTAAAACCGCTAGAATGTAACATATATTATTCAGGTAAATTTAGTGTTAAAATTCGACAAGTGTCATAATGGTCAAACTTTCAATAATTCTAAGGCGAGGTTACATGTTTGAATCCCCTCCCTATTGCATTAATTATGGTAAAAATTGTAGAACTAAAAATATTTCATAATAAATTGGTTGGCAAGAGATTCAAAACCGTGACATCCAATATAAATATTCAAGTTGTAATCAGTTGAGCTACAAGAAATGTTTGGAAATAAACTGAATTATCAGTTATATTAATATAACTTAAAGGGCAATGCTACATGTACATAATTTTTTTTAATCTAATGTTATACATACACTCACAATAGGGGGTGGAAACCACGTTTTTTGGAGTTTTTTATTCACACGGGCCACACGCATATGTGAGAGGGTGTAACATTTTCGGTAAGGAAAATTCGGTGTAAATAGTTTTATTCCAACTTAAAACGTTTATCTATTGTCAACAAAAAAACTGTTTCCGATAGATCCAGCACGCGCAAGAAGAATATCTAGACAATGTAATTTAATCTCGTTTTTCACAATTTCTGTTGTGTTTCTATCGTGTACGGCCTTGTGTTTACTAATGTAACGTCCAAGATAAGTAATTCATACCATTGTTGTTTGTAAACCATGTGTAATGTTTGACCTGCGGCACATGCAATGTATCAGTTTTTGTGTCACCTCACTTAAATTTTCGTTGTTATGAAAATTGTTTGTTTGTAAGTTAAGCCAAGAAGTAAATTGATTTGTATATTACGAATACTTCAACTTGTGTCCAGAGAGTGACCAACAGAAAGAATAAACAAGATTATTGGTTATGCTATGATGGAGAAATCACACGTTCAACTGCTACATTAGTCGTCTTCATACTGGTGAAACCAATAATTCGATTATGGTTTATGATGCAAATAAGTCGCATTAACGGAAGAAATTACTCTTTCAGCTGCAAAAAGCTTAAAACTAAAATAAATGGATATTCCCTTATGTTAAAAAGAAAGATGCATAACATGGAAACAAAAAGTCCGTAGTTACTAAATGGTTTGTAAACTTGGAAATGTCAATATTCAGTCACTAAATTGTATAATCCTTACGCTGTTAGTTACTAAAACCAATTCCATTCATAGAAACTACGTAAGTTATAATCTACAAATTAATAATGAGTTACATTCGCTTAATAAATTTGTCATTTACTGCGTACATCCGAGGAATGCCGTAAATGGTCTATTTTAACTGCATATTGTATATGAACGCTATAATCCTATGCCGCAAAAGGCATATTTTGATGTAGTGATTACTAATCGAAAAAAGCCCTATGGCGAGGAGTGTAGGAAGTCGGGCCTAATGAATTTTCATGTGTGTCACATATTGTATATGAACGCTATAATCCTATGCCGCGAAAGGCATATTTTGATGTAGTGATTACTAATCGAAAAAAGCCCTATGGCGAGGAGTGTAGGAAGTCGGGCCTAATGAATTTTCATGTGTGTCAAAGTGTTGTAATCAAGCCCTTTATGCAGATGAGTTATGCATGTTGAAATACAATTGACATGACTAATTTAATGGGTGATCAAGAAATTAAATAATGTAATCTTATGCAAAATTAATCAAGAAATGCAAGAAATATTAAATTACTAGCCTTGAATTAAAACAAATAAATAATAGGGTTCATCTTTATCCAATACAATTACGAATCTAGATAAACATGTTTATAAAGATAAGACAACAAGAAGAATGAAAAAGCATCACCCGAAATTTATAAATATAAGAAAGAAATGTCATGATCTAATTCTTGTTCTTGATTATCCACCCCAAGCTTTGATTCAACCAGTTCTTGATGTTTCTTGATTCAATCCACGTGTTAAATTTGTTCTTCTCTCAACTTATGAAGAATTTGCCTATCATTTTTGAATGATTTTATGATATTGAAGTGATTTGAGAGGTGAGAGATCCTTCAATGGTTGCCCATTCTTGTACATATAAGGTGAAATTAGGTCAAAAATTACGTTCAAGTTGAGTTTCAATCAAATAAGGAAAGTTGTCTTCCCAAGCGCAAGATTATGTATCTACACAGTAGTTAATATTTTGGTCATAACTTTATCCCCTAATATCCGATTGAGGTGATTAAAATCGCATTAAAAAGCTGACTTAAATGGCTACAATTCTTATAGTGGTAAAATTTCTTCATTCAAACGTTTGCTATCCAAAAAATGAGTCTCAATCTCCAACTAAAAATTTGGAACATACTTTGTGTGGTTGGAAATTGATTTGTGAAATCCTTTTATTATATTTCACTCCTTTTTTACTTCTAACTGCATCTAAACTTCACTTATCGTTTTGTGGTTTGAATCAACTATTGAATATTTGCAATATGATCCCGAACTTTGAATTTGATTTTGTTTTTTCTCGTTTTTCATTCCTTTCTTTCAATTCCACCAACTTGTCTCGAGTTTTACCTAATAAACAAAATTAACATCTAATTAAGTCATAAATCATCAAAAATTATTACAATTAATCTCATTAAGGCCCAGATAAGTATATAAAATACACTTATTACACACCACCAAATTTGAACAATTATTTGCCTTCAAACAAAGTACATTTTGACTTAAAATGATTTTTAAAAAAAAAAAAAATCAAACATGGTTAGATAATCTGCTTTTGGTCTTAGGATTAAAATTTATGTATCAAAACTATAAACTATTACAAAATCAAAATACTAAAATTATTTTCTACTTATCCAATGCAAACTAACGTAGGTGTGAAAATTAATATCAAGTATCGTAAATTTATAAAGTAATTCAAATCCTAACCTTCAATAGTGAAATTCATCATTTCTTCTCCCGTGAGATTCACACCCCCTAACTTAGTTTTTAAACTATTTCCCAATGTGTGATTTAAGGTTGAATTTATATATTAATTATCATTCTCTCTAGTTTGGTTAGATCTTACTAATTGTAACTCAACACATCAACAACTAAGGATTTTCTTTATTTTTTTTACTGTTTTAACCTCCAAGAATAAACTAAGTTAATAATCCCTTTTAAATATGTAATTCTCTCAAATAAGTGTTTGGGGTTAACCAAGACACGTAGCACGTAATTTTATTATATATATATATATATATTCTTTTATTACTTTTTCACATTTTATGTGTGGACTCCTCTTCATTAAGTTTTCTAAATGACAATTGTATTAAGTTTTCAGTCGATGACTCTCAAATCAGATGATATTAGAGTATCAGATTTTTAGATACACTTGCAAGCTTAATCAATCGACTCATAAAGGCTCGAAGGGACGTTTCATAATAAGACAACTTTTTTATGCAATGCCCTTTATTAAGCATTTATTCTCAAAAATCGACCCATAACTTAATATTTTCACATAATTTTCATCTTATTGGCTTTAGACAATTCACGCAAGATTTAGCACACATAGAATCCATATCTATCTCAATGTCTTCTTACAATAACTCAATCATCTTCAAATTATCTTAGAGTTGGTTTACAGATGTATAATTTAGTGATTATTTAAATTTAGTATCTAAAGTTCACTAATTAATATTTTTTTCAACCTATTCAAATTTTGAATCGAATCAAATTATTCTTTCATGATGCAAAAATATAAAGTTTCACATGAATAAACATAAATCAACCATATCATGTAACTTTTCCACATTTATAATTTAACACACAGTTTCAAATATATGCATCATAGTAGATAAATTTATCTAGCCCACATAAGTACACAAGAATAAAAATAAAGTTGAAAATAATTTTTTTTTTTTTTTTTGGATTTTTTTACGAACAAGCACACCAAACAATAAAAATAGAAAAAAAAATCAATATTTTTTCGCCCTCAAACTTATAATAGGCATTACTCTCAATGTCTAAAAATATAACGAACAATATACAAAATATAGTGCAATGAAAGAAACTAAGGGCGTGTTCGATCGTGCTTAAAATTCAATTAAAATTGAAAATATGGTCGTTATTGGGTCTCACTCGTCTAATAAAAGTCAATAATAACGGTTAATTTTTCAATTTTAATCCGATTTTAAGCTCTACCGAACACACCCTAAGTATTCCTCTGATATAAATATACAGTTGATTAATGAGATGGCATGAAAGTGTTGGCTCACTGACTATGTTTTTTTCCCTTGTCTAAGCATAATGTTCGTTCAAAATAATTAGAAAATCAATCATAACATGAAACACTTTATAATAAGGTCAAACACAACACAAAGGGCGATATGAGGATGAAGATACCTAAACTACTACAAATAAAGAAACTTACTAATCCTATATTCTAGAAAGCAAAAATAAATAAAAATGGAAGAAAATTGGATTGCCTGCCAATAAACGCTTATTTATATTCATTAGCTTGACTTCGATGTTTTGCATCTTGAATTCTGAAGAAAACTTTTGATGTCTTGCTTAATTGTTTCTTTTGACTTTGATCCATTTTTTTTAATTATTCAAATCTTAACCTTGCCTCATTCAATGCGATATGACTTGTCTAATTCATTCGATTTGAAATCGACTATGTAGACTTCTTCCTCATCTAGCTTAATAACAAATTCAATTGTTGGACAATAATTGAAGTCAAAAGAAAGTGTGTTAATTTCATCATCATTAATTGTCACTTCTTTGCTTGGTTCCTTTATAATTAGTTTGTCATCAATTTTATTCTGTTCTTCAATAATTGATATATTCTCAAGTTCAATGGTCGGTTCACAATCTAAATTCACCGGCAACAATAATTATTTCATTTCAGCCTTTTCAAGTTAATTATATCCCCATCTTTTAAATTTACTCCAAAGTACGGAATCTCCCGTATGTCTTGCTTTCATCCAATATAGCAAAATCATTATAATATTTTGCAAGGGCCTCCTAGTTCAACAAAGGAGGACCAACTCCCTTAAGAATGATGTCATTGTCTGATGCGTAGATACATATTCACTCTCAAGCATGTAGCCTCCATTAGATTTGTCAATTACTTGTTTTTGACATATTAAATATTGTTTAAACCGCAAAAGATTGGACATAAAGGGATTAGTGTATGTATACAAGTATTGCCCAGTTTAATGCATCACATTACAAAGCTCACAATTTATGTCTTCTAAAAGCACATCCTCATCATCCATGTCGAGATTACTCGTTGCAAAAAAAAATTCATCAGAATTCTACATATATGGTTGAATAGTACCTGTAAGAATACCAATCACAAGAGAGATCAAGGTGGGAAGTAAAAAAATTAACAAAATAAAAATCAAATACTATATAAACTAATAAATTCAAATTAAATATTTTACTCTATAAAAGTTTGATTTTTTATCAAAATATGGATGATTGTATTGGAATTTGAAACCATCTATGGTTATCTAGTTCAATTTTTAATTATGTAGTTTAATCATATTCATACGTTCTGACAATCAATAAAGCTAATATCTTTAATTTTCTTTTCCGAAACAAATTAATTCTATTTTAATCACGATCCAAATATATTTTTGACTCGAATTCGAATAATTAGAATGCATTAAATTTTGGATTATTTATAAGACTGCACACGCGATAAATATTATTCATAACATCTATTGTACATATGTTAATTTTGTCGCATTCTAAACTTATTGTGATTATCTCAATACTACAACAAGTAACTAATTATTTAATTTATAATAAACAATTAAATAATGTAATGAGTATGCAAAATTAATCAAGAAATACAAGAATTATTAAACTACTAGCCTTGAATTAAAACAAATAAATAATAAGGTTCATCTTCATCCAATACGATTACGGATTTGACTACACATGTTTCTAAAGATAAAACAACAAGAAAAATGGAAAAGTATCACTCAGAATTTATAAATATAAGAAAAAGATGTCACTGTCTAATTCTTGTTCTTGATTATCTACCCCAAGTTTTGATTCTTCAAGTTCTTGATATTTCTTGACTCAACACACGTGCTAGATTTGTTATTCTCTACAACATATGAATAATTTGTCTTTCGTTCTTTAACGATTTTACGATATTGAAGTGAGTTAAGAGGTGAGAGAGATCATTCAATGGTTGCCCATTCTTGTATCATATAAGGTGAAAATATGTCAAAATTACTTCCAAGTTGGGTTCAAAAAGAGTTTCAATCAAATAAGAAAAGTTGACTTCGCGCATATGATTTTGTATCTGCATAGTTGTTAGTATTTTGGTCGTAAATTTCTCTCTCGATATTTCATTGAGGTAATTCAAAATGCATTGAAAATTTAACTCAAAGAGCTACAATTCTTATAGAATGGAATTTCTTCAATTTGAACGTTTGCTATCCGAAAAATGGGTTCAAATCTGTAACTAAAAATCTAGAACATACTTTGTGCGCTTGGAAATTGATTTGTAAAAATTCTTTGATTATATTTCACTCTTTATTTTTTATTTCTTATTGCATCCAATTGACTCCTAATAAACTTATCGTTTCGTGGTCCGAATTAGCTATTGAATATTTGCAAATGATCCCAAACTTTAAATTTCTTTCGTTTTCGCTCGGTTTTTGTTCATTTATTCCAATTCCACCAATTTGCCTCGAGCTTTACCTAAAAACCAAAATTAACATCTAATTAAATCATAGATCATCAAAATTTATTACATCATTTAACGGCCAAAATAAGAATATGTCACGCATGTTATTATGTCACAATTTCGCAAGTCACGTGAATATAAATATCACAATTTCGTATACCTTTATGAATTTCGAAAGCTTCCCTAATCCCTACCATCAGACCATGACACGCACAATGGTGATTGTTACCTATTCTGACATGTAGAATATTGGTTATGACCAGTCCACGCTTTATTTTTTTTCTTTATTCTTAGAGACCTTAAAATGGGAATAACTGCATGCGGATTTTTAGAGAAGGAATATGATTAGTGAAAAAAAAAAATTATTAATTATTAATTATTAATTCAGGTCACATTCTTTAAGCTTTGACCTGAATTATAAAAAGTTTCTCGAAATATAGTAGTTAATATTTTTTTTCGAATAAAAATTATTTTAAATGGTCTTATTGGGTCAAACAGTCGCTACTAATTATCAAATGGATAAATCCCAGAGTTTGATTCAGCAATCCCAAAGGTTTTTTTTTTTAATCCAATCAAATAAGGAAAGATCTTATTTTTTTCGCGGTCTTTTTTATAACATAAATATTGTTAAGAGCCCTTCAGTATAATAATAATAAAAAAAAAAAAAATGGGTGTGTGATGCTAAACTGGACTCCCGATAGATTAGAGAAATCGAAAATACATTTTACACCACTTCAACAACCTAGCAATCTTGACCCTTGCTTGGGCACAAATTTGGATAATTCAAATTTGGCTTTCTTTTGGGCAAATTTAAACTTGAATTAAAGCTTAGGTACTTTAATCGGTCGAAAGACTCTAGAATTTATCTAAGGTCGACTTGTTTATCTTGCTAATTGGTTTTATTTTGTGTTTTTATTTCTTAGTTAAACTTTACGCAAATCGGTTCATGCTTTAAAAAATATCAACTAGTAATTCAGTGTACCCATCATAAGTGTGTAATGTAAAAGATAACTTTGTAGCTGAAACGTGCTTAAGAAATACTTTAGTCTTTTATTTATTTTTATAAATCGTATTTGAATGAGTTTTTCTGACCCTAATCCTTTTTTAAGATCAATTGACTTAGTTATTTATACCAGGTTCATCCAGGAAAAAATAAAATAAAAAAATATTATTTTTGTCACTACCAAGAGCAATAAAATCGCTGTAAAAAATAAAAACACAAAACATGCGAGAGTTACAACGGTTTGTTTCAATGTGAAACTACATCTTCATCCTCAACTGCAGTAATTCACCATGATCAAAAGAAATTTTTCAAGAAAAAAATTGTGCACTCCATATGTTTTTTGATGATGATACAAAACCTTAATTGTGGACTCGACACAACGACAATAATCAGACTTCACAACTTAACAATTTATACTATATGTTACTTTTGTGAGTGATTAACAAATTTGTGTTTTAAATCATTTCGAAGCTTTACTCATTTTATGTTATCATTAAATGAAATTCAAACGAGCAAGGATTGAATTGATTATATTATTGGTAGAATTTATCACCTACGTTGAAATTTTATCAAGACAGGAACACTAACAATAATTTATGCATGACAAGATATGAGGGTATCCAACCTATCAATACATGAGATGTTCCAACCCAAATGTAGATGGGCATGGCCACAAGAACTTATTTTTAATTCTATTTTAGAATGTCCTAAATAAATTCCAACCTGTGTCGGCATTATTTTGGACCCTCCCCAATTCAAATTGGGCATTGATACCACAAGATAATAGAGAAACCACATGGAATGAAAGATCACAAGAGTTTCAAGACAAACCAAAAGAAGGATTTTATTTATTTATTTATTTTAAACGATTTGCAATGAAATTTCTTTTCAAAAAGGAATGAGATAACAATGAAAATGCAATGATTGGACTTAAGTCATTATCCTTTTAGTAGTCTAGCTTTGATATGCTGCCAAATACAGAAAGATTGCGAAGCCGTGTTGGGCTCCATTTATTTCAAAACTCATTTTAAATCGCATTCTTCCATAAAATAAAATTATACATAAATACAAAAAAAATTCTTATTTTTAAATCATACATTCTCCAAAAGAAATTACTATTTCAATATATATTTTTCCCAAAAAAGTCATTCTAATGGAACCCAAACATGGATCATTGGCCTGCCTTTTGAAAATCAATGCAACTAGTGCTGAAAAGATTCAATTTATTTTGGGGAAATTTTTATATCTAAGAGATTAAGTATAACTTATTTCAAAACTAAGAAATAATGTTTATTATTTAAAAAATCAGATATTAGTTAAATTTTATTTTTAAAATAGTTAATTAAATATATTAAAGTCACAATCACTACAAAAAATAACTGATTTTGCGACAACAAAATGTTCTTGCAAAAAATGAGATTTTGTTGCAAAAGTAATTTAGCGACGACAATATGTTTGTTGCAGGTATTGTCGCGCTATATGAGTCACGAAATGCGTTCTGCAATGACTTTCGGCCATTTATCGCGTTAACAAAATCGCTACACTATTTGTTTGACGCGAAAAATACGAAATAGCAATACAATATTTGTAGCCATAATATCGTCGCCATATCTATATGTCGCGAAAAATTAAAAGGGCGACAAATCAGTTTGTCGCAACGAATATTCCAAATAAGTTTTTACGATAAATATGTTTATTGCAAATGTTGAGTCACGGAATGTATT
>CAIGRO010289683.1:0-11254 GCA_903798355.1 Fraxinus baroniana
ACATTACATGCAACATTAATCTAATATGACAAAATTGTTCACTAATTCAAAAAGAAAAATAACATTTTAACACAATTTTAATATTTCAATCATGAGATCTTTGAGGAGCTTTTGCAGATTGAGTAAAACATCAAAACAGATGACAACTCACCAGTAAATATGTTAATAAGAATGATGACATTAACTATTATTGGTACAATGACGGGGGTCGACTTGATTGGCCAGGTCGCTAGGTCAAGGGACAACGCTCCTCGTGGGGGTTCGGGGGCAACGCCCCTAGTGGTGATCGAGCAATTTTTTAGTGTATAGAACATTCGTACACGCAAATTTAGGGAGATTGTGAAAGAAATACGAAAGAAGTTGGAATAAAGAAGTTGGTATGGAAATTGAGAAAAAAGCATTAGGGGTGGCGTGAAAGTGAATGAAAAAAAAAAAATTGAATTATGACGATGACGGAAAATAGCGACACGTGACTGTTAAGTTTTTCGGCTCTTTTAATTTATATTGTAGCGATTCTACTCTTAGCTCCATGTTTTTGCTTTATATTTCTCAACAGTTAGATCCGAAAAAATTAACAAAATATATATATTGGATGATGCTGTAGTATCAACGTGAAAGCAAGCCACGTTATTTATTACGCCAAATTAGCAGAATCATTATTAAATGTATTAATAATGTATTAAATGTTCAATCCCTAACTCCCCAATTTTTTTAACTGACGTAATAAGTAAAGTCATGCGGTGACATATGGCGCTTTTCAGTTCAGTCAAGTTTTTCAAATTTCAACTTCTTGATACTGTTACATTAAAAAATGCCGTTTGCATCTCATTGAGAAACATACTTGTTGATCTTTTTAAACATACTTGCGAAGAAACATACTTGTTGATCTGAATCACCCGTTTTTCTTTTTCAACATACTTGCGAAGAAACAATGCAAAAATTAGCATGCAAATCTCCTCAAGTTCAACATCGTTCCCATCACATTTGTTTTAAGATATCGTTCACAAAGCATTTTTTCCGTCTATTACATCATTGTGTTGAACGAGAACAGCAGAAAATCCTAGGTAACACAGCGTTCTCTTTTTATTTCCACAAAAAGCAGTTTCATTTGTAATGCGCCTTTGACGTTTGACAATATTACTATAAGGAAAATATTTGGCTATGTGCTGCATTCATCCAGCTTTTTTCTTGAACGCTCGGTTGGTTTCCTTCATACGATTGCTTTTTACTTGTTTGTTCTAAGATTGTCGTACCAAGTAGGAATGTATGTTAAATATTCTTATCAGGTTTATGATGTTTCGTCGGCTTGCATTAGTCCTAAAGTTCAAACAATTTTAATAATCAAGTTGTGGAAATATCTCACATGAAGAATTAAAAACCAAGAAATATTATATTGCTTTCTTCATCCAAAACAAATTACAAATATGTTGAAAACTAAATATAAAACATTAAACAACAGTACTGAGTAATTTACATGCATCTCATTAACTTCCAATTGACATAACTAAATATTGGTTTTTCTGGTACTGGTATGCACTTAATAAGCCAACCAATAGGCCAAGATGCAGCTGAAATTCCTATACAGAACCCCCATTGACTCCAAGTCAACCTCTCTGTATCTGCAAATTTCTTCAGAAATTCCACCATTACTACTTGGAGAATTATAGTTATTCCAATGATCCCAATAAACAGCTTGTTCCTGTGTATCCCTTCAAATACATTCTTCTTCTCAAGCTTCCTCGCATTGAACTCGTTAAACACTTGACAAAGCACGAAAGTGTTAAAAATCAATGTGTTGTTTACCTTTTCGCTCACACCAAAGATTGATTCTCCTTTGAACTGTAATGTCAAAAGAATAACGATCTGATACAATGCTTGAGCTAATAAGTTCCTCCACATAACATTGGTGATAAGAGGCTCAGTCCGGCCCACAGGTGGCTTTCCCATGAGCTCCATGGTAGGTTTCTCTGTAGCAAGAGCTAGAGCCCCCAATGTGTCCATTATCAGATTCACCCATAATAACTGGACTGCTGTTAATGGCACCTCACCAGCTGAAACTGCTGCTACAAAGTTGATTGTAAGTGCTGCTACATTCACTGTGAGTTGAAATTGGATGAATTTCTGTATGTTGTTGTAAACACATCTTCCCCATCTTAAAACGGTGGCGAGAGAAGCAAAATTGTCATCCAAAATGATGATATCTGAACTCTCTTTGGCCACTTCCGTACCTTGAATTCCCATCGAAAGGCCTATATCTGCTTCCTTTAATGCGGGTGCATCATTTGTGCCATCACCCGTGACTGCCACAACATGGCCTTTCTTTTTCAGACATTGCACCATTAGAAGTTTGTCGAAAGGAGATGATCTTGCCATCACACAGATTTTATCGACTTTTTCCATTCTTTCCTCTTCTGTATAGTTGTGAAATTCAACTCCTTCGACCACTAATCCATCATCCATTTCTTCATTCAGCCTGAGTATTCCACATTCGATGGCTATTGCTTTTGCAGTGAAAATATTATCACCAGTGATCATTTTGACATTTACACCTGCATATTGACAATCTTCCACGGCTTTCTTCACACCAGGTCGACATGGATCTTTCAGGCCGACAAGGCCCAATAGGGTCAATCCACGATCTTGAATTTTTGGTTGTCCGCTCGGAATGACATGCTCGACCTCTAAAACTTGCTTATATGCAAATGCGATGCATCGAAGACTACTTGCAGCCATACCTTGTATTATTTGATCGAATTTCATCCTTTCGAAATTATTGAGATGATTCACATTTCCTTCCAAATCATAGTAATGAGAGCACATTGCTAGGATCATTTCAGCAGCTCCTTTCCAGTGTGCGTGAATTGTGTCATCTTCATTCTTCTTCATTAAAATTCCGCTTCTCTTCTTCTCTGAATTGAATGCTTCCACGTGCACAATGCTACAATTTCGCTTGACCTTCTCCAAATCCATATTCAATTCAAGCACAGCCCAGGAAAGAATGGCCTTTTCAGTGGGACTACCATAGAATTCAAGCACTGATGCAGTCGACAGATAAACACTACCTGTTGTGTTGAGACCGACCCCTTGATGCAGCAATTCGAGAACCCCAGTTTGAATTGATATATAGCTTTTCCCTTCAACGCATTCTTTCCCCAACCAGAACTTAGTTGTCTTCATTTGATTTAAAGTAAGAGTACCTGTTTTGTCAGTACATATGGTAGTGGCAGATCCCATAGTCTCACATGCAGAGAGCCTTCGCACCATAGCTTGGTCGGACATCATCCTTTTCATCGAATAAGCTAGAGTCAGAGTAACTGCCAATGGCAGTCCTTCGGGAATTGCAACAACTACAATAGTTACTGCAGCAGAAATAATTCCCAGAACACCACTGATCACATCATCAACCTTAGTCTTACCAAATCCATTGAACTCTTTATTCCCATTTTCGTCTGTTGTATTGCCTGTAAAGAATCGAACCAATAGCACGACAAGTACTAGGAAAGCTACTGCTAAACCAACCTTACCTATTGATGAAGTCAGCTTGTTTAATCGAGATTGAAGAGGTGTTTGCTCATTTGAGTCTCTGCTAATTGTGCTCATCATTTCTCCCCAAGTTGTGTTCATTCCTACAGAAGTAATAAGCATTCTTGCGTATCCATCAGTTACCTTTGTGCCAGAGAACAAGAAGGGATTTCTATCTTGATCGATTTCAACATGATCACTTTCACCTGTCATGCTAGATTCATCCACTTGCAATGAGTGCCCTTCTAGAAATCATCCGTCCGCAGGTACTTGATCGCCAATCTTCAGACAAACTATGTCTCCAACAACAATGTCAAATATCGATATTAATGAGTGCCCATCTAGAAATAATCCATCCGCGGGTACTTGATCGCCGATCTTCAGACAAACTATGTCTCCAACAACAATGTCAAATATCGATATTTGTTGCCTCCTTCCATTTCTCACAACTTCAATCAGAATATTATTGCTCACCTTTGAAAGCTTGTCGAATTGCCTGCTTTGCCTGAAGTTGCTGATAGCCGAGACAGAAATAACAAGAAATACAGCAACAAATATGCTTCCACCATCGTACCAACCTTCTTTTGGACCATTCTCTTTGATCCCGAATCCAAGAGAAAGCGTAGCGCAAGCCAATAGAATTAGGATTGTCGGATCCTTGAAAGCTTCAAATATAAAATGGAGGAATCCCATTGTAGGTGGCTTACTGTAAGTATTACTCCCAAACTCCTTCTGTCTGAGAAATATGTCTTCTGTTGCTCCATCAATTCCATGATTCGCATCAGTTTTGAGAGAAACGGCATATTCAAATCGTGGAGGTTCAAATTAAAGCTCATCATGATTTTTCTCTTTGACAATCTTAGAGAGGATAGTCTGATTAACACTGGAGAAACAGCAGGTATGTTCGCGTGGTTGATCAATACTGATGAAAAAACTGGCAGATGCAGGCAACATAGAAATCTTGTTGTGTTTTGCAAGAATTTCATTGAGGAGAGAAAGCAAGGCCCTTGAACAATTGATTTTTACAAAGGCCAAATGCCATCTCTTTTTATTCAGCAAGCTGATAACAAGGTGGTTTGGAAGATTGTGAACAAGATCCGGGCAATGCAAGTTATCTTGAAAATTTTCAGCCATGATAATAGTGATAGTAAAACTCTAGAATTCAGTAAAATGGACAACAAACAATTGCAAATCAAAAGACGGAAAAATTTCCAACAATCTGAAATCTAGAAGTGTATAAACTCAACTTACAGTAGTATGACTGAAATTGCAACGTTTGCGTTGGAGTTTGGCAACGAACAGTCTGATCTATAAATACTCCTGTTGCCGCGTATAAGTGTATTTCCGGGATGTTTCCAGTGGACGTGTCGAAGAACAGATGTCGATGAGTTTGTTCAACTGTAAACATGAGTTTTGATGACAATTTAATTCTTGGAAAATAAGCAAGTAATAGAATTTCTTGAAAATGAAGGAATATATTCGTAATTCGCTTGAGAAAGAAATATAAATTACAGTATCTCAAATCTTTAATATATATATATATATAGAATTAGGTAATTTACTGATGATTTTTTACCAAAGTTGGTAAATTACCTAATTCTATATATATATATATATATGCTATATGTTTGGCTATCGACACGGTGATGATTTTTTACCAAAGTTGGTGTAAACCTAAATTACCTAATTCTATAACCCTTTTTGACACGGACAAAATAGTACTAAAATATTGCTGGCATGATTTTTTTTTTTATTTATTTTCATGATGTGAACACGAGATTGCTGCTGTATGACTGTTAAGTTTTTGTGCCTATGCATTTCCACATGATTTTAAAGGTTTTTTTTTTTTTCTTTTGAGACGAGTGCGTTTGTTGCATAACTTTTAAAGCTCGTTCGATACACAACGTTAAATAGACTTGACAATATTTAAGATAATTTTAGAATCGTGCAATCGTATATTTAATACTGTGTATGTATACCCATAGATATTTCAAGATTGGCAACATAAATTATGATATTTGTTCAAAATCTATAAATTATAAGGTTGGTTATTTTTATTTGGTCCACCAAATTTTTAGATATTAATTACATTTGCTACTTATAAATATTACTTTTTTGACATAAAACATTTTTGATTTGTTCCTACTTATTTGTATTTATATATTTTTTTCCTTGTTGCATAAACGGGAGAGTGTAATTTGAAACTTTATATAGCGAATTGATTCTTCCCTCTCCCGTAACGTAAAAGAATTTATTAGATAAGTTATGCTTTTCACGTTTTCCCTCTTTTTTTTACTTTATCTTTTCGCCAGGGTTTGTTGGCTTACGATGTGGCTTTTTTTTAATTACTAGTCAGAGACATGTGCCGTAGCATAGTTGGCTACGTACGTAACAACGTTGACTAATTTTTGATTATTTTAGGAGACATCACTAATTAAATTTTATTTGACAAAACTTTTTCAATAGAAAATCTTAAAGTTACAACGAAAAATAAATAAATAAATAAATAAGCTAGAAACAAAAGGAAAAATTATTCATCATAAACAACCAATATAAATCGATACAAATTTAAAAACACTCATAAACTAACAAACTACCAAGATATTATTGTTTCTTCTTTCTTCTTCAATTTTCTTGAAATACAAACCTCTAGAGGCATTGCATATCACATTTTAAGTTTTTTGAGAATGAGTAGAAAATAAAAATTAACGATTATGATTTTACGTTTAATAATTTAAGATAATTTTTATATTTAAACTTAATCGACAATATATTTCTTATTATCACATTTTAAGTTTTTTTAAAAAAAAAAATTAAATCGATCCAAATGGATATTCATATCATGAAATATCGAATCAAACTTTGTAGGAAAAATAAAGTTCGAAAAAAGGACATTAGAATGAAGATGACTAACTTTTCTTTGTAATTGTTAGTTGATCTTACGTTTCACAATTAATGTAAAATTATTTTTTATATTAAAAATTTATCGACCAAATATTTATTATGGCCGCATTTCAACATTTTCAACAAATTTTAAATCGCTTGAAACACATATTTGTAACTTAAAATACTGAATGAAAAAAAAAAACCATTGGAATGGTGACGAGATTGAAAAGAAATATAAACAATCACGACTTTAAACTTCACAATTAATGTAAAATTATTTTTGATATTTAAAATTTATTGATCATATATTTATCATGGCCGCACTTCAACATTTCCAACAAATTTTAAATCGCTTAAAACACATATCTGTAACTTAAAATTGACTAACTTTGCATTTTATTTTTTTAAAAAATGGCTTAATTTAAGATAAAAACTGAAGAAAAATAAAATTGAGAGAAATTAGTGTGAGTATGGGGGTTGAGGGTGGGTAAGAAATGAAAATTAACGATTAGGATTTTACGTTTAATAATTTAAGATAATTTTTATATTTAAACTTAATCTACAATATATTTATTATTATCACATTTTAAGTTTTTAAAAAAAAATTAAATCGATCCAAATGGACATTTATATCGTGAAATATCGAATCAAACGTTGTAGAAAAAATACAGTTCGAATAAAGGACATTGGAATATAGTTGAGATTGAAAAGAAACATATACAATTACGACTTTACGCTTCACAATTAATGTAAAATTATTTTTGATATTTAAAAATTTATCGACCATATATTTATCATGGCTGCACTTCAACATTTTCAACAAATTTTAAATCGCTTAAAACGCATATTTGTAATTTAAAATATTGAATCAAACGTAATAAAAAACATCAGCTTAGACGGCTTAGTTTAGATTAGCCGAGCCAGAAAGCCATTCAGTTCGGCTCACGAATACTAAATAAAAGAAAAAATCGACTTAATCGAGCTGAGCAAAAAAGTCATTTGGCTCGACACGCGACTTATAAATAGTAATAGGGAAGTCACTCTTTTATTTAAGGTAGGATACGACGAACAATAGATAGATAATTTAATAAAGTTCATTGAAAATGAAGTCAACAAAATTTAGCATTTAAAATAGATTTGTTTTTTATTTATTATTCTTATTGCGTTTTTTATATCGTAAGTGTACGATATCATAACAAACAGTATAGTGAACCTTGAGTTCGGATATCGTTCACATGAAGACTATAACTGATTGAAACGTAAAATAAAAAAATGGCTTAATTTAAGATAAAAACTGAAGAAAAATAAAATTGAGAGAAATTAGTGTGAGTATGGGGGTTGAGGGTGGGTAAGAAAGGAAAATTAACGATTAGGATTTTACGTTTAATAATTTAAGATAATTTTTATATTTAAACTTAATCGACAATATATTTATTATTATCACATTTTAAGTTTTTAAAAAAAATTTAAAACGATCCAAATGGACATTCATATCGTGAAATATCGAATCAAACGTTGTAGAAAAAATACACTTCGAATAAAGGACATTGAAATATATTGAGATTGAAAAGAAACATATACAATTACGACTTTACGTTTCACAATTAATGTAAAATTATTTTTGATATTTAAAAATTTATTGACCATATATTTATAAACATTTTCAACAAATTTTAAATAGCTTAAAACACATATTTGTAATTTAAAATATTGAATCAAACATAATAAAAAAAAATCGGCTTAGACGGCTTAGTCTAGACGAGCCGAGCCAGAAAGCCATTCAGCTTGGCTCACGAATACTAAATAAAAGAAAAAATCGACTTAATCGAGCAGAGCAAAAAAGTCATTTGGCTCGACACGCGACTTATGAACAGTAATAGGGCAGTCACTCTTTTATTTAAGGTAGGATACGACGAACAATAGATAGATAATTTAATAAAGTTCATTGAAAATGAAGTCAACAAAATTTAGCATTTAACATAGATTTGTTTTTTATTTATTATTCTTATTGCATTTTTTATATCGCAAGTGTATGATATCGTAACAAACAGTATAGTGAACCTTGAGTCCCCTATAGCAAGTGTACTTCTGATAACCTCAGGATTTAATCAAAATTCTTCTAACTCATATTTGATAAAAATAAGTAAATAATTACGATAGTTGTGATTATTTTTCTTAACTACTTTTAACTGAAATATAAAACGATTGCAAACAACGGTTGATTAAAGATTCAAATATGTGATAAATATTAGGGCATAACAATTTCATTTATTGATCACTTTAATTCTTAATTCAAGATTTATAACTTAATGTAGTGTTCGATCGAATTCTTCTATTGTATACAATTTACCCATCTCGAGTTCTTATTGAGTTTATTTAACTAATTCACATTTGAGCCACAGTGTTTTGGAAAAAAGTATTCTGGAATAATAGATTGACAAAGAGTGTGTGGTTGAAAAGAAGAAAACGTTATTGATGTGATGGAAAATATCATTTTATTGAAAAATGTGTGGTTGAAAATGAATAGAATAATGAAAATAAAAAATTTAATGTGTACCAAATAGGGGCTGAATTTCATCTCTATGTGAATCAACATTAGTTCTAAAAATTCATATTATAACCGCAATAATTAGTATATGTGTCTTTACACGTTATACTAATTTATCGAATTTTATTATATGATCTAAATTTCAAACTCATATCTCGATTCGTAAGAGACTCACATAATCATCAATCAATTAATTCAATGCATTAAATTCATAGTAAAACCAACACACATAAGAATAAAACACATAAATTTTGAATAGAAAAATAAAGAATTACAATTCGACTACATTGTTTTCCCTAATATGAAAATTAGTGACTCATAATGTAAAGATAAAAAAAATGTAAAAGTGGAATGATATCACAAAAAATTGACGAAACGTGAAATTTATATTTCTGTCGTCTCCTTTCTTCAAGCTGTGTGTATGTAACTCCCTTTTTTGCGGCTACCAACTTTGTTTTCAATGAAAAACTACCCTCTTTTCTTTTCTTTCCTTTCTTTCATTTTTTTTTTTTTATTTTTTTTTTTTTGGCTCTCTTTTTCTCTCTTCCCAACTACTCTTTTTGACTTCTCAGCCCCTTTCTTTTCTCTATTTTTTTCTCAAATAATTCCATTTCACCAAAAATCTCACATGAAAGTGGGTCCCACTGTAAATTATTGCAAAAACGTGGACCTACCAGTGTGTGTTTCTTATATGTTGGTTTTCTGTGTGCACTCTATTTTGTACACACAACAAAACTGTTTTTTCCCTTTTCTTTTTTTCTTCCGTTTCTATCTCGTCGACATCTGTCTTCTTGTTTTCTTTTTTTCCTCCCCTTTCTTCTCTATTTCTACGTGTAGGTATGTAAATATATATATTTCAGTCACATTGAGGTTCAATTAAAATTTCAATACAAATCTGTTGAAGCTCATTTAACTCCAACACATTTAATGTATTATTTCTCTCCAAGGACGTTTCATATTTGGATTTTACCATTTTTCGCCACTTTTACATTCTTTTCTTTAATTCTTCATTAAACATAAAGTTTTACTTACAAAATACAATATAACATAAATGAGATAGAATTTTATCCAAAAGACAATAAAATATCATGATTTAGGTTCTCGAATTAGTGTAGAAACCACACTTATCAATGGTTAACTCACCTTGACTACTGTATATATTTGGGGTTCTAAATTGATTTCTTGAAGGAAGGAATGTGATTCAGTTTTCACCAACATTTAATATTCCAAACTTCGTAGCAAATGATGCAGATTTCTGTTGAATATTGCGAAGACCACATTTCTAAGAAATCTCTCAAACCTAGAATTTGACGCCAAAACAAGAGAGAAAAAAATAAAGACTCTTGACTGTTAAAAGATTCCCAACAATTTGGTACTTTCTCGTGTCATCTAACAACTAGCTCAAGTTGCTTTCCCTTTTTTCTTTTACTTTTTTTTTTTTTTAAATGTGTAGTTTAAATTAGGAAGAAGTTATAGTTCATTTAGAAAAAAATTAAAATCAGTTGAAGTGAAAATTGAACAAGAATTTAATAATTAATTAGAAAAATGAAGAAAATATGAGGAGTTTTAATGGATATAATATATTACCCTATCTTATACTTTATATATAGAAAAATATATAGTACTCGTCACGGTACAAGTTCTTTCTTACGTGGTAATGTATCAAAATCTCGAAAATAAAGACATTTGCAACTTGGAGAATACGGTAGGAATTTTACGTTCTTGCCGAGAATCTTACAAAAGAACCAAAAAAGAAAGAAAAAACACAATGCCCCATTCCTGGGGCAAGAATTTAGACTTCAGAATCTCTAAATTTGTGAATAAATAATTATTATATCATTCTGTAAATTTCAAAGTCTCTAAATTAGCGAATAAATTTTATTATAATAATTGTGAAAGAAATAATACAGTACTTAATCAACAAGTCGGTTACCTTAGCATTATTGTTGTTACTGTGGGCACGATGAGTACGCAATATTAAACAAAACTAATAGTCAATTTTTATATTGATATCACTATCATTCCGATGTAGGATGATCCGAGTCAGGCGAAGCCGAGTTGTCAGATAGCTTGTTGATGGTGCTGAAGTACCATAAATTGGAGGATCAGAGTAGGAATGTCAAGTAATCGCCGACATTTCCTAATTGTGGCCGTTTTGGTAGTTTGGCCATAACTTTAGCTACAATTATCAGAATCGCGCTCATGACCCCAATTCGAAAAGCTCTTTTTGGCGCCCACGTATTTTTACAATAGAATATGAACCCGATTTTAGCTAGATTTTTGGGATATTATTTTTTT
>CAIGRO010289764.1:3507-23290 GCA_903798355.1 Fraxinus baroniana
AAAAAAAAAAAAAAAAAAAAAAAAAAAAAAAAAAAAAAAAAAAAAGCAAAAGTGTCTGGACACAATTTTTTTTTTCAATTTCTATCTTGTGGAAACATGGTTTGGTGTCTCCGCATAATTCAAAATTCCTTCCGTCTCTCTGCACCGGCGCCTATTTTATTTCCTTTATTTTTTTCCAAAAATTCTACTTATTTATATTTTACGCAAACTCAGTCCATACATATATATAATAAATTCAAAATTTCTTCTGTCTCCGCACCTGCGCCTTTTTTTATTTCCTTTTTTTTTGCTAAAAATTCTACTTATTTACATTTTACAAAAACTCATTCCATACATACATATAATAAATTCAAAATTTCTTCCGTGTCTCCGCACCTGCACCTTTTTTTTTTTTGGCCAAAAATTCTAATTATTTATATTTTATGAAAACTCATTCTATACATATATTTAATAAATTCTAAATTTCTTCCGTGTCTCCGCACCCGTGCCTTTTTCCAATTTCTTATTTTTTTGCCAAAAATTCTACTTATTTACATTTTACACAAACTATAAATACATTTTACACACACTATTAATCCAATTACGCTAACATAAAATGCTAATATCACCTTCAAAATAACACAACTCGTGCATTGCACAGGGTAAAACTAGTGTATATATATATAAACTTACACTTCGAATCGACAAGATTAGAGAAATTTAATAAAGAAGATTGCAAGCTCTGATTCAATGAAAACCATCTTCAAATTTAAATTCTAAATCTAAAGTATATTCCATAGACACTCCCAATTGCACTAGAGCAAATAATGAAGTATATACTCAAATATTCTTCTTACACCCACCCAATCTCTACTCTCTACAAAAATATTAGAGAACATTGCAACACTGGTTCCTAACATTCTCAATTTTTGTAGATTTTATCCTCACCTTCAATTTGTGCTAATGAATGTCCTTAACCTTTCATAATATACACATGGTGTCCAACTGGATGGAAACCATCCATTTAACCGTCAGTTGACTAAGAAAAGTAGAGCTCCGATACCAATTGTTGATTATTGGACTCATTAATCCACCAAAAAACCGAGCTCAGTTTCTAACCAAATCGACACCACAATCCACAACCAAAACCTCCCAACCAAACTTCTCAACCGGTTGCTTTAAGGTGCCCACAAAGAGCTGAATGGGAATATTGTTGGTAGCCCAAAAACAGCCACTAAGAGAAGGGGAGAAGAAGCACACCAACGGCACAAAGCCAAAACACGAAGCCAACAAAGAAATCTGCTTTTCTCTCCGAAGACGGCCGCCCAAGGTTTCGCTCTTTTCTCTTCTCTACACACAGCTACCCGCAACATTCACACTAAACCAACTCAAACAGTCACGGGCAGGTTATATAAGCCAGAATGGTAGGCTTTAGGTTAAGGTAAGTAAGGCCCAATAGGTAGTATATAAGTGGGCAATCAACCGAAAAACCTTCCAAGGTAATGGATCGGACCATGAGCAGCACTAATAAATTAGACTCCTTCAAATGGCCCAAAGAGGTTGTATGATTGTTTGTTCGATTGTGGTGTCGACATTTAACTTCACTCGTTGATCGGTCGAGGCCTATGAAGTATAATCCAATACAAAAACGGTTTAACATCATCGCCCGAATTTATTGAGTATCAAAACCCAACACTTCCCTTGTCAGTGACATTGATGATGTTGAAGAGCATTTCCCAGTATGTTATTCCTAATGTGTATATCATTATTGTTAACAATTACAGAAGCCTGAGCTGATACTTGTAATGTTTTCTCATATTGATTTGTTTGTTTATTCAAATGTTCTGTAATAGGTTTAATTGCTTATTAACCATTATTGTGTTGTTGGTTTCACTTTGTTGACTTATACCCATACCCAATACCCATGTCATGTTATGTGAACACAGAACACAGATACGTCCTCCAAAATGAAGAGTCCGAGCATCATAGACCTAGAGAATTCCATTCGATAATAGAACAGAAAAAATTTATTGAAAGAGTGGATAGAAAGCATGCAGGAATAAAAAGTATATTTAATTCTGGACCTTGTAATCATTCAAAACGTAAATCAAGGCGGACTATATTATGAATTATCTAGTGCTGATCACAGTAAATACTGAACCATTTACTATGTCACATTAATGAATAACCCTTCTCACAACCCCTCTTGTTTTTCAATTGTAGGATTATGCTCTTAAGGTTATCACCAAAACCAACGAGTCTTGGGATAAACTTGTGAAAAAATCTATTCCTCCTGGCGAGCTTTCACTCGTATAAATGTAACATTGGTGGTGCTTTTGGTAATGTGGATTGTACTAATGAAGAACAAGAAGCGAACTATCCAATATTGCATACAAAACATGCCTTTAGTATTTGAGCTGCATGTTCCTTTTGTGTACTTTAGGTTAGACTAAACTACAGGTATTTAATAACCAGATTGAACCAAAATATTTGAATTTGAGAGGCACGAATTCAGCAAATGCAACTCTTATTGTTTCACATTGAAATAAGTTCCTCCAATTTTATGTGTTTGTATTTTGTGCATTAGATAATTGATGGAGGGATAATAAATAAGGATTTTTTATTTTTCTTTTCTTCTAAAAATACATGATTTTGAGCTAAATTCTATGTTACTGTTACATCGGGATGAACATTTATCCCTTCGGTTTAGATAGATAATAATAGAGATAGTGCACCATCATAAACTTCTACGGGAAGCTCACAGAATTCTGAACAATTGGGTTCTAGCTTCTAGGGGGAAATGGCATTTTATCGATTCAGGAAAAAAAAAATGGTAGCCTTAAATTTTGTAACTCGAGAAGAATACCCATCTACAAGAGGCGTCATTCTACCACCTAAAAGCTTAATTGTGCTTGTTCGATTCTTTTAAGTGTTAATAAGCAATGAATCTTATGAAATGTGTAATATAAAAATGATGTTCAACCAACTTATAAGTATAATCTACCTATAATTTAAAATCAAAGTCGAGCATTAATTTTATCTATACATTTACAAGATAAGCCGTTCTACCACCTAAAAGCTTAGTTGTGCTTGTGTGATATTAATTTTCACGTGTTTATAAGCAATGGATCATATGAAATGTGTAAATAAAAATTATGTTTGATCAGCTTATATGTATAGTCAACTTATAATTTGAAATCGAAGTCAAACATTAATGATATATACATTCATAACTACTACATACTTAATATCCACACATTTCGAGAGATCTACTAATTATAATTTTACGCAAACATGTAATAGTTGCAATGGTTGAAAGAGATGAAAAATTACAAGTCATTCTCCTTCAGTCTCAAGTTAATCCATTTTCTCCGAGTACAGGCAATATGTAGTTGAAATCTGAAAAAGATCAAGTGTTGTAAAGCGAAGGATCTTTCACGGTAAATATAAGACAATTCTTACAATGATAGATCATCAAAGAGACGAGAGTTGGCTGGAAAAATGTGCATTGCATTAGCTGTGGCAAGATTTCTTTGTTTTCCTTCCCAGAAGAGTAATATAAATATTAACAATTTCGAGCAACAATACGATATTATTTACACCCAAAAAGAAGCATCAAGACAGTAATTCGCCAACTGTATATGCCACCAACTGTATATGCTTGCAAGGATTTGGGTATAAAGAAAAAATCATGCCATCTCTGCTGTTGTTCTATTCACTTCAAGCAATGGAGCTGTGTCCGACTTACCAACTGTAGGAACTGGATGATTGCTGTCTTCATTAAACTTGTCTTCACTGTGAAGAAACACTCCTGCAAAAGTGCACAAGGGTTTGAAAAACCTTCAATTCTAGTCGTCAACAAATTTGCTCAAGCGATATATAAGATAATCCCATAAAAAGGGAAAATAGAAGAAAGAACAGTAAAGGTCGGCTTCTCACTTCTTACTAAGCCCCTGTTGGGTGCCCATTCTTTTTAAAAAGAGAATTTGAATAGTGTTTTAGGAGAATGTGTGGTTAAAAAGTTGCGAAAAATTTTGGATTTAGCCCCTGTTTGTTCCACATTATTTTTTTTATTATCATTCTTCTACTCATTTTTAACCACATTCTTCAATAAAATAATATTTTTCATCACATCAATAACTTTTCCTTCTTTTTCAACCACACATTCGCCAACAATTTACTATTCCAGAATATATTCTTCCAAAATAATGTGGCTCAAATACAATCTAAATATTTTAAACACGAATGCTGGATGTTGAATGGTTTATATTCACTTTTTCGTCTCCATAATTATGCCCCTATTTGTCCCACATTATTTTTTTCATTCTCATTCTTCTACTCATTTTTAACCACATTCTTCAATAAAATAATATTTTTCATCACATCAATAACTTTTCCTTCTTTTTCAACCACATATTTCTCATCACATCACTTCAAAAAAAATGCAGTCTCTCATTTTAATGTGCACCAAACACACTCTTACATACAAAATATTTTATTTTGTGGATGTGTGGTTGAAAATGATCCTATAGAAAAAAGGAGTTTGAAAAGAATGGGAATTAAACAGGGGCTAAATTTCCTTGCGACAAACCAGTGGCATTTAATATAATTACAAATACAAATTGGCCTTGGAAATACCTAAAGCCCCTTTTTGAGACCCATTTTTGTAAGAAAATGTATATTTTGGAATAGTGATTTCTCGGGGAATGTGTAATTAAAAAATAAAGAAAAGTTTTCAGTTTATATGTAAAATTATTTTATAGGAGAATGTGTGATTGAAAATGAGTGTTTAAAAAATGAGCTTATGAAAAAAAGGGGCCAAGCATAGGCAGTCTCGGCCATCAACCGTTTTACTGTCTTAATATGACAAAACATGGGTACCTATAAACCATATTCCAGCTGCCAGAAACAGAATGGACGTTAGAATAAGAGCGGTTACCCTCCAATTGTTAATACGATCCTGCAGCAAGTAATCTTGATCAGGAGAATATCATATAATATTAGGATAAGTAATTTCACTCGAGAAGTCTACCAAGGTACAACTTTTTTTTTTTCTTGATTTCCCTGTTTCTATTGCATGTCTAATGGGACAAGATATAAAAAATTATTTTATTGAGCTTATTATGTTTTCTTTTGATCAGTGGTATATAGCAACAATTTAACGGAATATATGAACCTTCACAAAATACCCAAGGAAAGAGATAAATAGTGACTGTATCGGGGAAGAACAGAGTTGTTAATAATCAATTACAGAAACCAAGCAGACCTGAATAAGCCCAACAAGAGGAGAAGAAGGCACGTCACCAAAAATGTGAATTGAAACGGTTGACATAGCCATAGATAGTGGTCTCAAACTAGGCTTGACAGTATGTAGGCACACAAAATTTACAGGGGCCTGCAGTGGCAATATGACATATTAGTATGAACCAGTAGTTGATGAAGACGTGATTGATAAAAAGGAAAGGTGGCTTCAAGTCAATGAAAATAAACAGGTTTTTGAATTACTAAGTGATATGCCAAGAACCATATTTCAGGTTCATTTGACCTTACACACTTAAAATCCAAGCCAAATATCAAAAAATAATCGTTGTCGTAAGTTACATATGAATTGAAAAATGAACCTATGTACTATATCCTGACTAGCACAATAATACAGCTCAAATTTATAACAAATTAGCAATTTATCTATTATCAGACTGATAGACTACATGTGGCATTGACAAGATTCAGTAAATAGAAAAATTTACCTGAGTGGCAAATACCAGCAGCTCTCCTATTGAGAAAAGAGCCAAGAAAGCATATAGGCTCTTAAAGCAAAAGGAAGTGAAGCAAAATATTGCACCAAATAATGTTGCAAATGATAGAAGCTGCATCAAAGACGAGGCATAAGATTTAGGGTGAAATAAAATGAACCAGGGGAATAGAAAAATTGAGAACAATGGATCTTAGATGCTTCATTAGATGGTCTGTCCAGATGAAGCGGATATTTGTTAGATGTGTGCATAATCATTCCGTGGTATTGCTAGATGTGTTGAGCCTAATTATGTTTTCACTTCTCCCCTTGAACATGGATTGACCTACTATGTCCCTCCCTATATAAAGGGTATTAGGGCAATCAGTTTGCCATGGTAGAGAGTAAAAAGAGAGGCACAAGTCAAGAACTGATTGTAAATCTGTAATATCCTTCGTTATAGTGAAATCTTGCAATAGCAAGTGGTCGTAGCTCTCACATTGAGTTTACTATAAATCGTAAGGTTTTACTTGTGATTGATTCTCATTCCACGTTACTGCTCTTAGTACTCGAGATTAGTGTCTAATCCATATTAATATTCGATGAAACTATTCTTCATTGCACACTCTCCAGTAATTAAATTATTCAGCATGCAATAGTTTACATATTCTATTTTGCAGTCCTCTATTAACCTAAAAAAATTCAGTCCCTTGAGCGTCACCAAAAGAATTAGACAGTATCCAGTGCAATGTTGGCTTCAATAAATCTCAGCCTTCAATAGTCAAGATTCATTGCAACGTGCAACTGTATCTTATTATCCTCTTTGTTCATCAAATTTTTAAGTTATATCATCATCTAGCTGGAGGAGACAAACTGTTCTAGAAGGAGTTCATTAGCGTATTAACATTTTTTTACATTACTATTGGAGTTCATTAGTGTATTAACATTTGCTTTAAGTAAATTCAAAGTAACAAAAGAATGACTGAATGAAATCTAAATACGAACTAAGATGCTCAACCATATGTTATGCAAAAGTACGTTGCAAGCGGGCCCACCTTAAAAGCATTAGATATTGTGGAAGTCATAAGATCGAGGACAAAACCACCTGCTAGTGTTCCCAATATTCCACAAACTACTGTAACACCTCCAAACATAATATCTGCATTACTCTGGTAAAAGTAAACCAAATTTCAAATGTTAAATCATAATAGTATAAATTTTATGTGACTATAAAAGAGAAAGTGCTTCGCATCGTCATACAATTCAAATATCTCATGTATAAGAAAAACTATATGTAACAATGACAATGAGACATTCACAGTTCAAAGGCCACTAAAAGCTTACCATGTGATATATATTATAACCAGCCTTGGGTCCCCAATAGGAATACGAACCTATGACAAAATTATATGCTATGTAACCTGCAATAGTATAGAAAAATCAAGATTTTTGAATGCTAGAAATCAACATGCTTATTTTAGTGGTTATGACTTATGACCATTTACGGTAAATCAGTAATCATTGTCTCGTCACTTTTCCAGCGGCAGACTTCCAAACACAAAGACAAGTAGAGGATATATAAGATCACCACTCCAAATATTATTCAAGGATGTAACTAGTGTATAAGTTTTTGGTTATGGAAGGATGGAGAATATACCAAGAACATTCACAACATAAACCTTCTCCAGTAAAAGAATTTTTACATCTTCCCAAAATCTCGTCAAAGCATTTGCATTCCAAGCAACTGTTAACCTGAATTAGATATAAGGTTTACTAATAACATATCCATTTATGCACAAGAAATGAACTCATGAAATTGAATACACACCTAAATGAAATTCAAACTAAATGTTCATTAAGTAGTACTAATATCCTACAATGAGCTCAAAAAATTCCTCACCCAAAAAGTTTTGAACTTTGACCTGCAGCTTCTCTTGTGGACAGTTCACAATCTTCATCATTCGAAACTATAGCATTCATTCAATAAAAGTGTTCAGGTCAAATTTTCAAGCACACAAGATATGCTTATCAAAACAATAAACTTCCAGGGGAGAGTAGAAATCAAAAGCAAAAAAGGATGTTCAAACTAATTCCACAGCTTTTGGTAATGGGTGTGAAAGGGGCAACTTCCAGCAGCAGAGTAATGAGAAAATGTATGGCGCAGGAAATCGTGAGGTTGCAAGGATGGTAGGAAAGGGTTTTTATTTCTTTTCCAGGACTGATGTTTATTGGGTTTTTCCTTTTGGGGTGATGCTTATTGGATTGTTTGTGCAAAAATTTAATGGGCTGTAGCTGGGTTAGTTGGTACAAATTCAGTCTTGGTAAATTTATTGGTTTATTCCGTCCCCCATTGAAAATTGAGTGCACTTGTATCCCAACTATATCAGGTGTTTTTGGTGACTTGGAGGGGATAGGTGAATTTTCCAGCTCTAGCTTCACCTTCACCAATCAGAATTCCCCAAATGCAGAATGAGGGAAAAAATTTGTCGCATAGACTTATGCATGTTAACAGTAAAATATCGCACCTTGATCTTCCGAGCCATCCTGCAATACAGATGCTTTTTTGGATCCAGCAGGAGAGAAACCTGCAGGAGAAAATTATTAAGAAATGGCTGGAAAAGAAAATGGGATAAAAGCAAAGCAACGCAACGACTTAATATGGACCTTTCAACTGCAGAGGTTTCATCACAAAGCCTAATATAGCAAAAGGGAGCATCAAAATTGCCTCCCCCCAGAATGCGATACGCCAGTTGAATTGGCCAACCTGTAAACAGAGAGCAGGAATAATTTTAGAATGGCTTCCACAGTGGAGAAAAAAAAAATTACATGAAGATGGAGACGAGGGAGAATGTAATAAGATTTTATCTCCTAGAAAAGATAATATAGAAATTAATTGAGAATGTACTACTCATAATGAAAGAGTAAAAGAATCTTTTGCCAGGGGAACAGCCAAAGCAGCTGTTGAAATATACGTACCAATCCACCGTAAACATAGCCAACTGCAACACCACTCGGTATACACATGTAAAATGCTCCCAACCATGCTGTTTTCTGACATCAGAAAGAGAACATATAATGTAAAATCAAATGCATAAGATGAAACAAAAGATGTGTAACATTGAGTTTGATACAACCAAGGTCAATGCATTGAGGACATTGTGAATGGCTAATCCTATGGATAGAAAACAAGTGTCTTATTACTCCACAGCCAGAGTTATCCTTCAAATACTCATGTTTCTTTTCAAAACACCAAAATTGTAATAACACGGAAACGACGATGATCATGAAAGGAATCAACTCTTGGGCTAGTGCTTAATTTTTGAATTGCACGAACCTACGCGTCTTGAAGGAATTGTTGTTTGTCATAAAATTGATGAAAGGTTGATTAACTACTCGTGTGTATAGCAAAAAATAAAAAAAAAGTACACGGAGTCAGAAAATATCATGCACTAAAGAAGTCTAAACCGACAACAAACCTGAGCAACTGGAGCATTGTCATCGATGAATGGAGCTGCAAGGCTTATGAAAGAAGCCTCACCAACACCCACTAGCCTAAATAAACAAACATCCCAAGAAAAGAGAGAACTTTGAGAAGGTAAACAAAAAAAAAAAATGTATACTAAGTAGCCTTTGAGTGCGTGAAACAATTTTACTTACATGCGGAAAATAGTGATCGACCAAAAGTTAAATGAAAAACCACAACCAGCAGTGGCAAAGGTCCAGACTGACAAACCGACTCCAATAAGCCTAAAAGGATTGACACTGCCAAGTTCAAGTAGACAAAAGAACAAACAGAAAGATAGATTAGAAAAACTATCAATACAATAGCATCATCAATTCTTCTAATTCCCTCCGTTCAATGCCATTATTAGGATAAAAGTGTAAGTCTGAAGACAAGGCATTGAGATGTGAAAGTGTAATGGAATAGAGAGACAAGACTGATCTTCGCATTTCGTCCAGATTATACTTTCTAATGCCTCACATAGCTAGACACAAGTGGGTGAAACCTATTATGCTGGACAGAATAGATAATTCAAAGTTCATATCCTATTTATTAATCCAATCCACTAAGTATTAGAGAAAGAGTTGAGAAATCTCACTTGACATGGTAATTTTCTAATATTTTGATCCATCAACTGAACCGATATTAATCTCAGAAAGGTTTCTGCTTCTTGATAGACATTTGTATTTTTCTTCATAAAACACAAAGATAATTTCCATGAACCCATTATCTTGATTTGTCTCCATATTCTACTTCTCGTTCATACTATACAAGATATATATCAAGGCAGAGATGGAGAGAGTAAAAATTGCAGCGAGCAAAATTGATTACCTCTTGGCTAAAGATGCAAAGATTGGAGAGGCCACAAGGAGTCCAACCATGAAAGCAGATGATAAAACCCCATCCTCAAAATTACTCAGGTTAAAATCACCCCTGTATAGAATTAGAGATGATAAAGTGAGGCAAAGTATATGCAGAATTATTCATTAGGTAGTTATCCTAATTCCTAAATGTGTAGGATTTTGGAGAATAATTGATGTGTGCAAATATAATATCTGTTGCATGTCTTAGAACACATTCAGGCACTGCATTGCAGAACACATACAAAGAGCTGATTGTCAATAGATTTAACAAGAAGGACAGCTTCCACTCATAAGCATGTGATAGAAACATATTCAAGATGCTATTCAGTAAACCATGAACAGCAATACATATTGCCTTACACCTCTGAAGTGTTCTTTCTTTTCTTCTTTTATTATTTTCTTCCCATTTTCTCCTTTAGGTTTATTTCCCTTTTTTTTTTTCTTTTGGGAGAGGGAGGAAGGTTGTAACTTTTGCTCTATGTGATGCAAATGTTGAAGCGATAAGCATATGTTTGGTTGGGTGAAAAACAGGGGTGGTAAAGCAGAAGAGAAGTTTGACAGATGAAAGGAAACGAGGCTAGTTTGGCCTTTTTAGCTCTTTACCACCTTCAGCCCCTTCAATTATCTGCAAGAGAACTATGAATCTCAAGGTTTCCCCTTCTCTTCCTTTTGTCCTTTCTTTACCAAACAAGGGGACACAATCCTTTCCACTATCACTTTCCCTCCCATGTCACTGAATTTAAACATAGACTAGTGGGAATAGGCATCTGGTTTAAACCATGAAGAGCCACCATGTTTCTCCTTTCAATATTTTGTTGCTGTTAACAATTAAATGAGCCGATCACACAATTAACAGCTTCATGGAGAAGCTTAAGAGGTCATAAAATGGTTAGTGATTTGTGTTATGATTGAAAAGGAAAAAGTTGAACAAAGTAAAGCATTACAAATTTGTGACCAGATGTTAATACAGTACTTACTGAATTCCACTACCAGATGAACATATACCGTCTTTTGAGCAAGTCTTGCTGCTCCCATTAACGCCATTGCTTGCTATTGCTCCACGATCCACATAATTTAGTAAGTTGATGACGCAAAATATAATAAGTAACCTGCCAGAAAAGCAAATTGAATCCCACTAAGAAAATCATTAACAAGTAATTAATTAATACAACAGGTTCCAGATTTGAAGAGCTCAATCATATCACCGTTGATTTGATAATGCATGAACTGAATTTCATTGAATTTTCAAATTAAGTGGAATCCAACCCTTATTATTGCATCCTCCCACGACCTAACCACAATTCACTCAAAATCAAAAACCCTAATCGTCATAATCCTTTCATCACCCAACGCATGAACAGTCAACTTTCCGAAAACCCTACTAAATTATCTTCCCTTTAGATTTTCAAATTGAGTTGGTACGAATAACGTGACCAAAAAATCCAAATTTATTTTCCAACTACATAATTTCTTCTGACAACAGTAAAGACTTGACTTTTTCCCTTTTCTGAAACAATCATTTATAAACCCAACAAAAACTCAAACTTCCTTAATTCCTTCAACAGATTTTCTTGAACCAATCAAGAAACCCACCTTCGCACCTCGTAAATAAATAAAAAAAAATACAGATTACACATACAAAAAGGTTACCTTTTAGGAGTAAACCAAGAAGGATTGGGAGCTGGGGGTGGATCTGTAGCCATGTTCTTTTCTATCTATATCGCTGAGGTTCCTGTTTCAGGAATCAGGCATGATATCGGGTCGTCCAATGGGCTTTAATAATTTATACGGGTCTCTGGTTGTTCTCCTTCCATGAAACAAGATATGTAAAGAGTTGTATATATTGATTTTTTTGCCATCGTCAAACAGACAAAACGAAAAAAAAAAAAATGAACATTATGTTATTTTTCTTCGAAAAATTATTATTTGAGGATTTCTTTTAACTGAGAAATATTATTGTGGATACAAATAGGAATGGAAGAATTTTAATGCATGTTTGTTCTGGAAGTGAATAAATAATTCAAAGTTGTGAATTTTAAAGAATATATGAATAAAAGTTAATAGTAATTCACAAAAATGTAAATAGCGTTACTTTAATTATAATTACTTTCCAAATATGTAATTCAATCCCACAAGTCAAGTTTTTGTGAAGTGTTGAAAATCCCTCGTGGCGCTATGTTTCCCATCAATACCGCAAAGAAGTGATGTTTTCTTGCAAGTTGATAACTAAGTCCTGAAAAACAAATTAAATAACTTTTAGTAAACTTTAATAAAAGTTGATAAAATGCGTAATTAAAAATTTGATAAAAATTGTAAAATTCCATAAAATGTATAACTGAAAATGAAATTTAGAAAATGAGGATCAAATATGACTAAATAATGTTTGCTTGAAAAAATTATCAGTACTTCTTTTCCAAATCAATCACTTAAGTATTGTTAAGCAGAACCGAAACAAACTCTAATGCCAGATAGGTAACCTTTTCTATGGAAGTTAGAAAATGTTTCCATTTTCCAACTAAATTGAATGTTTGATAGCAAAATAAATTCATTCACTCCATTCGCCATGTTTTCCCATTTTTCAACGAAATGGCTTTGGTTTTGTTGTCAATTGATTTTCCAGCTTTTGAATAATTTCCATGCAAAATAAAGTCAAACGAATGATATTTTTTTCTTTTTTGTAATTGGAACAAATTCTAGACTCAATGGTTAAAAAAATTATCACTTTAATGGACAATTTTCATAAAAAAACAAAGCTAAATGGACACCAAATTTTTTAACATTTTTTAGGTAGAAAACTATACTAATCAAACACAATTAATTACAATTCTCAATAAAACAATTTTTAGACAATTCAATTCTCTGAAATTCATTTTCTTCCACACATTTTCCATATTTGCAATCAAACGGATAATTGAAGTATTGTTAGCCCTTGTTTGGTCACGATTATCCATGGATTTTTAACAATTTTTGAACATTACGTAGTGCGGCATAGCGTGTCCTAGCTCAATCGCAATTGTTGACACAAAAAAAGCATTCGTTTGGCCCCATTATTCCACTTTATAACGAGTAATAATAATTTTTTTGAAGAATGTGGTTAAAAAAAATGAAATTTTTTTAGGTTTATGTGTAATATTATTTTATTAGAAAATGTGTGATTAATAAGAAGAGATAAAAAAAATGAATTATAATTTAATGAAATTTCCTTGAATGATCTTGGTTGACATCTTTTATTAGAACTAATGAAATTTCGTGGAGTTTTCCACTAGAAGTATTTAATTCAAAATTAAAGATTAAAGGGACATGGTCTTTGTTACTCGTACCCGCACCGAGGGCGAAGCCCCCTGCTCCAAATATCCAATTGAGCGGGTAATCTTCGCCTCGTTCAGGGTGGTACTCCTCCGCGTATGTGGGGTTTCATGGATTATTTTTTTGTCATCCCTATAAACAGGGGCAAAAATCAACCGTAATGATTTTAATTTGAAATCCCAGAAATGTCTTGTCAAAAGACTTTTGAATGCAACAAATAAATGGCTTGAGTGGTCATTTCCCATCCACTAAAACTGTTGGGTAAAGAAGCATTCAACAATTGCAGCTGAACTCAGATTCATGGTACAATATAACATTCCAAATATTGCTAAAAATCATGGGGATAATCGCGACCATATAGTAGGAGCTTAACTTTCTCATGCTCAGTATTTTTTCTCCTAGAAGATATACATTCAAGTAGTGATGGTAAAAAAACACGTCACGCCTCGTCGTTGCCCCGAATGGGGCGAAAAAACCCGTCCCGACGGGTTGGTGGGATGGGGCGGGGATGAGGTGCCCCGTCCCGAAGTGCCCCGAACCCGCCCCGTGAAGAATAAAAAAATAATAATTAATTACAAATTTTAAAAAAAAATAATTACCTGGAAATTTTTGAGGAAAAAAATTATACGGGGACAGGAAATGGGACAATTTCGCGCCCTGAACCCGCCCCGCCCCATCTAAGGTGGGGCGGGGCACGGGATGGGACGGGGCGGGGGAGTGGTGGGGCGGGCGGGCTCTCTGAACCCGCTCCATTGCCATTTCTACATTCAAGATAAAATTCGAGTTATGGACAATAATCATTGAGAATAAAAAATAAATTTAGTCATTTATTCATTAACATCTATACCATGTGAATGAAAGTAGATGGCAATTCACATAATGCAAATAAAATATGAGTTATAGATGGAATTCATTGAAAATAAAATTTGAATTTAGTCACTAGACATCAATATCACAGAGGAGTGTTAGACGAGCTACTCTCCTGTTCATGCCCAAAAACGCTTGCATCTAAGGTGAGCAAAACAACACAAATTTCGGCACGTATGAGTTGACTCGTGTGCAAGCTCATTGGCTCTTTATGGGCTCACCCCACCAGAAGACAAGCTGGTGGGTGAGCAGGCTTATGCTCAGCTCACCCGGTGGACGAGCTTATCAGCGTGGCTCAAACCATTTAGTCTGTGTTTGACAACTATTATTTCAAAATTATTTTTTCTATATACTTATTTTCAACGCATATTTATATAATAAAATACTCTACGCATAAATCTAAAAAATTCTCTACTTTTTGTCAAAATATTAAATACTATTCAAAACTCGATTTTACTCAAATAATAATTGTCAAAGAAGTCATTTTAGTTTTTATTGACAAGTAATGTGGATGGCAATTCACATATTGTAGATGAAATTTGAGTTATAGACATAATCTTTGGATATGAAATGGTATAAATATAATAGATTTCGGAATAATGATTTTTATTAAGATGTGTAATTAAAAGTAGAGAAAGTTTTAGATTTTATACAAAATATTTTATTTTGTAAACATACGACAAAAAATGAGTACGCGGTATATTTTGAAATGTATTCAAATTGCATCTACAGTGCTAGCTAGGCGGATGATAATCGGGATTTGCTTAAGGTACAGGTGGGGTTCTGTGAACCCCCACCAATACCGCACAATGGGGAGGGTCGGATTTTTTGGCCATTTTTTATTATGATGCCGGACCCACCCAGGTAAGAATAGGTAAAAATTCTGTAAAAATTTTGCATGTACATTCAAATTAATCCGTGATAATCACAGGCATCCATGCACAGAATTATTCTTTTTGAAACCTAAAACTCCTTTCAACGCCATTGATCCTCCAACAAGGCCTAACCTGAAGAAATCCCTATGGCCGGCAGAGTAGTGTGGGGTTGGGGCATCTAGCAGTCATATTCATGGAGGATGGAAGATTCATTGGAGATATCGAGAATTCGAGGTCTAATGTTCGAGCAGTATCTCAAAGGTATATTCCAGACTCTTCATTTCTACTGGTTCTATGTTGGTTCCTAGGTTGTATTTTGATTTGGATTTTGGTATAATGAAGAAACTTCTCTATTGCATCGAAATAGAACAAGAGGAAGTTAAAATATTAGTCGCTGTTTTGTCCAAACGTGCCCTTACAGCTTATATATTGATGGAATGACTCGATAAAGCTCTTCAAGCATTTGCCAATAATTTGTTGAAACCCTCAATCAAGTACTCCCCTCTAAACTCACAGTACATTTTCTGATTTAATATACTTATGGCAAATTTATTTTTAAGCAATCTCTTAGAAGTAATTATTGAAAAATTGGCTTCTTCATTCATAGAGAAGTTTCGTGATCTTTATAATTTTAAAGATAATATCAGAAAACTCCAGCAAACACTATCTATGGTTCAGGCTATTCTTGAAGATGCACAGAATCAGCAAGAAACTCAGAAGGCCGTTAAGCAGTGGCTATTGAAGCTCGAGGACGTTGCTTATGCATCTGAGGACTTGCTGGATGAGATTTCAGATGAAATATTTAAATGTGAACGTCGAAGCAGTCGAGGCAAAGTTGTAAGTGGTTTATTTCTGCCGTTTAAGCCTTCTGATCATCTTTTCGATATTGCTTCCAACCTTCAAAATAAGCTGAAAGATTTGAATGAGATTGCAAAACAGGGTTTTACCTTTAACTTGCGTGTAGAAAATCGTTCAAGGAGTTTAGTCCGAAGTAAAGAAACATGGTCATCTGTGGTTGAGTCTAAAATATATGGAAGGGAGGGTGATAAACAAAATCTACTCGATGTTTTGGTACCTACCGACAAAGGCAAAACAATAGTGTATGTCAGTCATTTCAATTGTTGGCATTGGAGGGCTTGGCAAAACAACTCTAGCTCAGTTAGTTTACAATGATGAGACTGTAAATCATCATTTTGATTTGAAAATGTGGATCTATGTTTCGGAAAGTTTTGACGTGAAAAGGCTCATGATAAGTATCGTGGAATCTGCAACCAAAGGAAGTTGTCAACTCTGTAGTATGGATCTTCTTCAATCTCAACTTCAGGATTCGATACGAGGGAAAAGATTTTTGCTAGTTTTGGATGATGTATGGAATGAAGACAAAGAAGAGTCGGAGAAATTTACCGATTTGCTGAGAAGTGGTGCAGAAGGAAGTAGAGTCCTGGTCACTACACGGAGTATGAAAGTTGCGTCTTTCATGGGCACCACGGTGTACGACCTTAAAGTATTATCTGATGATGCTTGTTGGGTTTTGTTCAGGAAACAAGCTTTTGGCGATGGTCAAGAGGATGAAAATACTAATCTTATGAAAATTGGCAAAGAAATCATCAAGAAGTGTGGAGGTGTCCCTTTGGCAGCAAAAACGTTAGGGAGCCTATTGCGCTTCAAGAAAGAGGATTATTGGATGTCCGTGCAAGATAGTGAACTCTGGAATCTCAAAGAATGCCAACGTGCCATCTTACCAGCCTTAAAGCTGAGCTACGTCTATTTGCCACCACATCTGAAGCGCTGTTTTGCATTTTGTTCATTATTCCCAAAAAATCATGAACTCAATAAAGAAAAAATGATCTACATATGGATGGCAGAAGGCTTGATTCTACCAGATGGGGAAAATAGACCGCTAGAAAGCATAGGTGACGAGTATTTCGATGATTTGTTGCATCTGTCTTTCTTCCAAGAAGTTGAAAAATGCAAAAATGTCAGCCATGCTGTATACAAAATGCACGACCTTGTACATGATCTTGCAAGAACTATTGGAGGGAGTGAGTTCGCAATATTTGGACATGGTTCAGCACCAAGTGACCTGGCACGAATTCGTCACTCATCCATCGTTTGTAACTTCGATCCATCTTCTTTTCCAAGAGACTTGTTTGAAGCCAAACATCTGCGAACTCTCCTGTTTTTGTTTCCCGGAGGTAGCTCTGGTGACATTCCTTATTTTCTTATCATGAAATTCATATACTTGCGTGTCTTGGATTTAAGTGGATCTGGAATTAAAAGGTTGCACGAATCAGTTAGTGCTTTATTATGTTTAAGATTCCTGGACTTGTCAAGCACTTTAATCCAAACACTCCCCAATACCATTAGTGACCTCAGTAATTTGCAGACTATGAATCTATCAGGATGCTGTTACCTTGTCGAGTTGCCTTTTGGGATGGCTAATGTAACTAGCCTAAGACACCTGAATATAATGGGTTGTGAAGGGTTGACTCAAATGCCTGCTGGAATTGGAAATTTGGTTCACCTTCAAACTTTGCCAATATATATTGTGGGAAAAAGGACATGGGAAAGCATTGCAGAACTTCATTCTCTAAACCTTAGAGGTGAATTGCATATAAAGTGCATGGAAAATATCAGAGATGCAAAAGAAGCAAGAGAGGCGAATATGAGAGAAAAGAAACACCTTCAGACATTGAGACTCCAATGGGGAATTAGCAAGAAAAGTAAGGAATTGTTGCCTACTAAAGTGACTTCTTCTGACAGTTCGTCAAGTTCCCTACCCGAGGACAGTAGAAAAGATGTGGAAGACATTCTTGAATGCCTTGAGCCACATGCCAATCTGAAAAATCTCCATATAAAAGGTTATGCAGGTATAGTTATCCCATGTTGGGATCTTCCAAATTTAGTTTCTATTGAGTTGATTAACTGCAGAAATTGTTTATATTTGCCTAAGCTCGGGCAACTTCCATTCCTCGAAAGAATTTCTCTGCGAGGAATGGACAGTATCATAAGCATCAATGAGGGGTTTTATGGTGAGGTCTTCCCAGAACCATTTCCATGTGTTAAATTCTTGACAATCAAGGATTTCCCAAACCTAAAAGATTGGTGCAGCATTGATGGAGGATTACCGTTTCGTCGCCTGGAAAAGTTAATTTTGGACAAATGTCCCAACCTGACTAATGCTCCCGCCTTTCCTTCTATCCAGCATTTAGAACTGCATTATTGCAATGCAAAGATCATGGAATCCTTGGAAAATATAACCTCACTTTCCAGTCTTGTAGTCGACATGCTCCCCAACTTGACTCATATTTCAGGTTCACTCCTTGGAAATAATAAGCATCTGGAGTCTTTGGAAATTCGAGGATGCCAAAATCTTCATTTTCTTACTTCAGAGCTAGAGAATCTGATTTCTCTGAGATCCCTGATTATTAGCTGCTGTGAGAAACTATCAGATTTGCCACCTGGATTGAAAATGCTTAAAAGACTTGAGCTTCTGGAGATCAACGGCTGTCACGGTCTGATCTTGCTTCCAGAAGAAGAAATTGAAGGTTTAAGATCCCTTGAAACCTTTTCCATTGAAAATTGCAGCAATCTGATTTCTCTGTCAGGTGGCTTCCACCATCTCTCTGCCCTCGAGCAGCTGTCTATAATGAGTTGCCCAAAGTTAACTTCGTTACCAGATAGTTTCAGGAATCTCTCCGCTCTTCGTAGTTTAAACATCATTTCCTGTCCTGAGTTGTCTAATTTGCCATCAAGTCTACAACATGCCACAACGCTGCAAAGTCTGGTAATTCATAGCTGTCCCGGTTTGACAACTTTGCCTGAATGGTTTCGAGAACTTTCTTCTCTCAGATCATTGGCAATTTCAAATTGCAAGTATCTGATATCATTACCAGAAGCGATACAGTCCCTCACTACACTTCAGCACTTATCAATCCAAGATTGTCCTCACCTTGAACGGCTTTGCAAGAAGATGAAAGGTAGAGAGTGGCAGAAAATAAAGCACGTCCCTCATATGTACATTGGATCGCATAAATTTCGTAAAGGAATTCTTTGTTCCAATGATTGAATCAGAAACTTGGCATTGGTTATCTCTAGAGAGGTAACTACCTTTTTTCCTTTTACTCGTTTGTGATATGATTTCATCGGAACTCATGATTACTTTGAAATTTGACTGAGTTACATTAGTTTTCGTTAAACTTAATTTTCTTTCCCCTGTTTCTAGCCGTGATGTATAAATCTGAAATCTTGTGTAGGCTTTCCATTACTTTACAAGGCATCGGCCGATAATTTTTTGCTGATACTGGGATGATAATGTGCAAAAGCTATTGTGGGGGGCGTTTCATGAAGTGCTTCTCCTTCCAAAGTTATGATTTTAATTGCATTTTTGCAAAAAATTTGTATAAAATACAAAATATAGTGCAGAAATGAACCACTTCATGTATAGATAACACAAATATTTCTGGGTTTGAGCTAATAATAGAAATAAAAATCTTTTAGCATTGTTTCGAGGTTACTTTTAGCCTTGTTTGACTTGTGTTTATAAATTGTTTATAACGACCACAGTCACTCTTTATTCAAATAAAAATCTTTTAAGTATCAATTCGAGGTTAGCCTTGTTTGACTTATCTATCTTCTACAATATATTAAAAGTGTGGAT
>CAIGRO010289771.1:0-12718 GCA_903798355.1 Fraxinus baroniana
TGTCGGACAAATTTTGACGCTAACCGTCCATAGATAATATGATACTGTGAATGTATGTAATTTAGCTCATGTTTAGCCCATTTTTTAAAATTAAAACTTTTTCAAAATTAATTTACGATCACACATTTCATGGGAGTTACAATCTTTATAAACCTTTCAATCACACATTTTATCATAATTTATTAAAAATCAAAGGGAGTGTATAATTGCAAGCATGGAACTTGCATAGACTAGAACTTATTTTCTCGAAAATTGTCAATTAAAGGTCCGTTTGATTGATTTATAGCACGTTTGACATGAATTTTTAGAAGTTAAAAAGGAGCTTTTGATAGTTTTAGACTTGTTTATAACTAATTTTAGGAAAGTACCTCTTCTGGTTAGAAAAATTTTTAGAAGTTGGTCCAATGTTAATTTCTCTAAAAACACTTCTGAAAATAGGAAGTGCTTTTAAAAATTAGTTTTCAAATAAAAATCAAGTTAACTTCATTCAAAAGCTCTTTTACGAGAAGCAAAAGCAAAAATCATACCAAATGAGTCATTAATTTTCAACCTAGAAAATGTTGTAATTTTTCATAAATGAATTTTTGAGAAGCGTGAATTGCCTAAAAAATAAAAATCTATTTCCATAAAGAAAATGTTTTCCTAATTTTTGAGTAGCATGNAAAAAAAAAAAAAGTCAATCAAATACCTAAAACTTAAAAACTTGGTGGAAAATGGACATTTTCCATGAAAATGAAATCAAAAATTTTAATTAAACCAAACAAGGACTTAATACAGGACAAACAAAATTCCAACCCCCACCCCAAAAAAAAAGGGGGATAATAAATATTAAATACCAATAAGCAGGAAATTGGAAGCTAGAAGAATCGATTCTAGTTGTTTACAGCGCACCAAAAAATGACAAAACCATAATTTCGTCGTAAAAACTAATTTCCTTAATTAACAATAACGAGTAAGAATTTATTCTATATTTTCATTGTACGTGCAGTCAAAAGCATCTGTCAAATCATGAAATATTTATATTATTCTTCATTTATAAATAGAGGCAATTGATGTTTATTTATTTATTTATATTGGTCATCTGGATTCTTTCTAATTGAACAAGTCGCAAATATTGAAGGGTGGGAAGGAAAACATGAAAAACATTAGTGTACATTTAGTTTCACAGCCCTCACATAGGGGATGAGGCCCGCGATTTTTAAAATTGCGGGCTCCACCCCTCTATGTGAGAAGACTGTCAAAATGAATGTGAACCTAAGTGTTTACATTCAGCAAAGTTCACTAAAAGTATAGAGAAGTGAATTGTTGAGTAATATGGAGATCGAAGGCTCCATACTCTGTTGCATTTTCTTTTAGATTCCAATTTACTACCCATTCAATATTATTGAAGTTAAGCATCTTTTATCCCAAGTAATCTTTCCTTCTATTATTGCCATTTTATTCTTTTTTTTTCTCTATTTATAATATCTTTACAAGATATTCTTTCTTCTCCCATTGCATCAACCTCTTAACCAAATCCTCTTCTTTAAATTCCTGGCACCTTCTCTTAACTTCTTTGCCAGCCAACCTTGTTGAAATCCCTTGTTTCCCTTTCAGAAGGCCCGACCCCTTCCGTAGGATTTCTTCCTGGTATCAACTGTTTCATGACGTTCTAAACTCGACTCATACTGCAAACAAGAGAGACCTGAGACACACAACATATATAACCTTATCTGATCCCATTCTCGATTGAATAAGAATTCATCGTTGGAAATGAGTGAGAAAAAAGGTAGTATTGAGATTAATATCCCTTCTAAACAGCAAGAAACTAAGAGCAAATCTAGCAAGCCAAGCTTTTCATGCAAAGAATGGATTTTGAGTGTCTGGAAATTTGCCAAAGAAGATATCAACAGAGTATTATTCTCACTTAAAATGGGGTTTGCAGTTCTTCTTGTATCACTTCTAATACTATGCCAAGCACCCTATCAAGTTTTTGGCATCAATATTGTCTGGGCCATCCTCACTGTTGCCATCATGTCTGAATATACCGTCGGTATGTCTATAGAATTCACATAAATAAATTGTTCTATCTCTAATTGCATAACTTTTTAGACAAGGTGGTTCAATGTAAATGAATAGCTATGCATCATCAATCTTTATGTCTATGAAGGTGCCACATTCAGTCGAGGATTCAACCGAGCATTTGGTACCATAGTCGCGGGAATCTTAGCCATTGCTATCGCTCAGTTAGCTTTGAGCATTGGAAGGATTGCGGAGCCTATTGTAATTGGTCTGAGCATCTTCACTGTTGGTAGGACAGAAACAAACTCATTATTTTCCTTTTCAATCAAAACCAGCAATTCAATTTCTTAATTTAATACGGTTATGGACAGCAATAATGATCAAACAAAAACATAAACTCCCACACAAACACAGATTTATAGTAGTAGTTCCCTCTCAAATTGGTAGATATGACCACTCACCGTTGTAGATTTTTTCACTAATTTGGAGAAATAATTTTACAAGGAAAATCTCAGACCTCCATGTTCAGTCTCACACCAGAGATCAATTCCGGTTCTCGAAACCCCATACTTACAATCGAGGAAAAGTGAACGATATAGTTAAGGTCCACAGAAACCAACACTCCCAACCACCACCAAAGGCAAACTCTTGACTAAGGAGAAACTTGGTTTAACATTTTGCAGGGGCTGTAACATCATTCATGAAGTTATTGCCATCCTTTGTGCCCTATGAGACTGGATTTCGAGTTATACTTTTCACCTACTGCTTGATCATTGTCTCCGGCTATCGAATGGGGAACCCGATCAGAACTGCCATGGATCGACTTTACTCAATTGCCATTGGAGGGATCATAGCAGTAGCAGTAAATGTATTCATTTTCCCTATATGGGCTGGGGAACAGTTGCACAAAGAACTTGTCGACAACTTCAATTCAGTGGCTGATGCACTTGAAGGTATTCTAATAATACGAATGCATCAACCCTTTATGGCTTGTTTGGTAGATCCATTTTATGTAATGTTAAAACCATTTGGTTTATCGCAGAATGTGTGAAGAAGTACTTGGAAGATGATGGATCAGAACATTCAGAATTCTCAAAGACTGTCTTGGATGAGTTTCCTAATGAACCTGCATATAAAAGATGCAGATCCACATTGAACTCCTCTGCCAAATTTGAATCCTTGGTACTAATTATCTTCAATCAAGATAATATATAGAAATCTTTTCTCCTTTCTTCACAGCCTTAAAGGCTTGTATGCAGTACTGAAAGTATTAGCGAGGAAAGGGAAGTTTAATTAAGAGTTGAGCACTTTTATCCAGAACCAAACCAAACTAGCCGGTTCTAGTTAAAATTGACTGTTTCCAGAAAGATTACAGAACAATTATGCTTTACAATTTTTTTCCTGAAGCATAAAAGGAACCAAGCAGGACTGCATGAAAACCTATCGATTCTGATCTGCGTGTAGAATTTTCAGACTCCAGTGGTATTTAGTTCATTTCATTTCTCTTTAGACCCCAATCTAACCTTACTACACCCACCCTGTTTTCAGCGCTACTTACCAAACATATCTAGCTTTAAAAACATAAAATATTGAATGAGTATCCTATGTTCAGAGTACTGCTTACCTAACATATACGAAATTTTAAATACGTAATATTGAATTGGGTCAAGAAAGTCGCAAAGATTATTTCATCTTCTTTCTGGTTTTGTGCATTAGGGCAATTCAGCAAAATGGGAGCCACCACATGGCAGGTTTCACCATTTCTTTTATCCGTGGTTAGAGTACGTGAAGGTGGGTGCAGTTTTGAGATACTGTGCATACGAGGTTATGGCGCTTCACGGTATACTTCACTCAGAAATTCAGGTACCTTTCTTCTCTGTTAATGCTATAATTTCTACGAATTTAAACTTTTATTGAATATCCCCACGCAAGAACCAGTGCCCACACAAGAAACCATAGTAGCGTCTGCACAAGAATGATACTCTAAAAACTTAAAACTGTTTAAGATCAATGAAATTTATTTATTTATAGCCATATCTTCGATGAGCTCCTTCATGTGCATACAGAGTAATTTTTTTTTTTCCCTTTTTTTGGGGGCAAAATCTTGATATGTGCAATTTTGAAAGCACGACTATTTTTTCATTTGTTGTCACAAACAAGGATTGCGTGTCCAAATATTCTTCTCGTATCATAACGAATATATTCTTTTGGATGAAGTTCAGCATAGTATCAAGACACAAGAATTGTGTGTCCAAATATTCTCTGGGTCACTTTTTTATGAAAATTTCACATGTAAGGCCTTTAACTAAAAATTGTATTTAGCCTCCATGTATAGGATTAGAGATGAAATTCTTCCCTCTTCTCTAGAGAGAATTCAACATGGTATGCTGGGATAAACGATACAAGAATATTGAGTTCAAATCTCATCGTAACCTCTATGACAGTTTCATGCATCAGACCTTTGATTAAATTATAAATAATGTATGAGCTGACGTCTCAATTTCCATGGTCTTTTAGGCCCCGTATAATCTTAGAATCACATTCCAGGAAGAGATCCAAGAGGCCACAAATGATGCTACTGAGCTAATCAGATATCTTGGCAAAGATATATGTAATATGAGGAGAAGCCTCAAACCTTCCCAACTGAAAAGGGTCCATAGCTCAATAGAAAGACTCCAAAGGGAAATCAAAATACACTCATACCTCCTTACATCTGCTAATGAGCCGTCGGATAATTCATCGAAGGTCTCCCATGCCATCCCTTCCACCTTTCCTGACCTCTCAATCCAACTGGTTGAGCCTGGTAATAAATGTATTGAGCAAAACTATAATCTGCCATCCCAACCAAACTATGCAACAGCAGAATTGCAGAGAGAATCTTACCATGAGATGATGAAGAAGCAATCGAGAAGTAGGCTCTATTCTTGGCCATCGAGGGAAGTTGATGCTTTTGAAAATGAGGCAGGTTTTAGCTCAGATTTCATACCCAGGATGCAGGCGCTGCAGAGCACTGCTACACTGTCACTTGCAACTTTTACATCATTACTTGTGGAGTTTGTGGCTCGACTCGATCATTTAGTTGAAGCAGTGGAAAACCTGTCAAAGATGGCCAAATTCAAACAGGAGGCTCTATGAGAGAGGCAAATGCTATCTACGTAGCACTGCATGCTTATAAAGACTAAAAAAAAAATGTAAAAAAGGCAATTCCAAAAATTTTACCATTAAATGTAAAATAAAACTCGATGACTTGTGGACTCATGAATCCGTCGTGCTCTGACCTTGTATTCCCAGCAAGAATTCAATAGAAAGTTTCTGGCCCATATACAAATCAAAAACATGAAGAAAAAACAAGTTCTCTCTTCCCTATCTTGGGCAACATTTTCTCCCATAGTGCAATTCTATTTCGTAAGAGAAATAGACAATTGGAAACTGGTTCCAATCTAATGCACAGGGTGTGCATAAAAGGCAACACATGAACAAAGGGACAACCTTCTACTTCTGTGTTGATTCAATTGAGAATAATAGAGAAAGACATCAAACATTCATTCCAAAGTTCAGAGAATCGGAGAAAACAATCCCATTAAATTTTTTAATGTTCACACTGGTAGATGTGTGCCCTACCCTAGAGGACACCTGATTTAATAAACCCAGAAATAAACCCTGATGCGTGATAATATCTCAAAAATCCGGAATTTACCAAATCACTAAAATAATCTCTTATGTAAAATAAGAAAACAACCGTTTTGACCTCTATAACAAAAGATCTTGCCTAAAATCATCATAGGGGTGCAGGGGCTTTGCTGAGTGTTGCTCAGTTTCAACTCAGAAAAATGGTGTCATTCATCTAAAACACTGTTGACTGAAAACTGCACTTTTAAGCATTAACCAAGAACGTATTCAAATTTTCTGAGTAGCACTTGTGAAGTGAATGATGAATCCAAAAATTACGTAAAAACATTTCTCATTCACTTGTCATAAAATGGCCACAAGATCACAGAACCTAAACATCCTTTGCTTCACGAAGATCTTCACTGCAAGAATTTACCCTTTCCATTTCTAGAGCTTAATGTAAAATAGTTAATGCTTCAAGAAGAAAAGAAAACAACTCCTAGAGTTTCATTTCCCATTGCCTGAAATATTTCATCAGAATTTTCAGCACAGCGAGTGATGAACTCTTTAGCAATCAGAAATCCTTAGACACCAAAAAAAAATGAAAAAAAAAAGGTGGGGGTGGGGGGTGGGGATCTCAAGGACATATTACGCTAGCACTTACATCATCATGATTTATAGGATAATATTTACCCAAAGCCTGTTTCTTTGATCAAGATCTCTAAATACAAATAAAGAATGCTATAACCTTCCGAGTAAGTTTTAATATTTGAAAATGGCAAAAAACAGTTAAGCAAATAGAAAACTGATAAGCTTCATTATGGAGGGAATGCACCAAGCCAGAAACATTATTTTATAACAAAATATCAATTGCCTCAAAAAGAAGACATATAATGAAAACCTTGATGGAAGAAAAGCAAAACTCTTTACATGAAAAGAAAAAAAAGGATGACGCTTTCTCAGAAAGCTAACCAGCCTAGCTGACTTCTCCTTATTGTCACACAAGCTTAATGGTAAGAAGATTTCCTTAAATAAAAAATAGGAGAGAAGAGTTTCTCATATTCAAATCACTAAACAGACATGAAATGCAACACACACACAAGTACATGCACAGAAACTGTGCTTTTAAAACCAAATTAGAAAAACTGGATTACACATCTTTCTTACATCATGGTTTGATGTGTCCTGAAAGATTTTGCAGGCTGACCGACAATGTCTCTGAGGCTAGTGAGGCTGAATACCAGAACTGCCCACAAACATTGCCATCAAGTTTCCTCCATGCACCCTTCCTTCTGGGATTGTACCCAGAGATGGGCCGCGTCCAATATGCAGATGAGCCTGCTGAAGAGCGTGGTAATTCCAAATGTTGGCAGAAGTCACAACACTATCTTCGATCTTTCTGATTTCAACACTCTCGTCCTCAGCAGTTAAAATACCATTCATCTTAGCAAGTTGGTTGGACTTGGACTCCGGGAAGACAGATCCTATAGTGGCACCACTGTGAACACATTTGTCCTTAACCAAGGCACTGTGAGATGTGCAGAGTCCAGTCTTCCCCCTGGCAAATGAGTTACAGGGACTGTAACTTTTGCCAAATTCAGAACCAGGCTGACCCCAAGAGCATATCTTTCCTCCACCATGGGCCTTGCAGAAATCAGTGCTGCCTTGAGCACTTTTTTCACACCCTTCAAATTTACACCTCTTGCCCCCACCATGACGGACACAAAAGTCAGTACGCCCCCTGGCACTCTTTGTGCAATCTGGGACAGCACACCTTTTGCCGCCCCCGTGTGCTACACAGAAAAGGGTCCCTCCATGTACACTCTTTGGGCAAACCCCAACTTGGAATGTACAGCGCTTCCCTCCACCATGGCCCTTGCAAAAACGTGTGCTTCCTTCCGCACCCTTGTTGCACCCTAAAAATGTGCAGCGTTTGCCACCTCCATGAGCCTTGCAAAACATTGTGCTTCCCTGAGCCCCTTTAGTGCATTCGGGATACTGACATCGGCGGCCACCTCCATGTGATATGCAAAGGCCAGAGAGGCCTTCAGCACTCTTTGTGCAGTTCTTTATATGGCATCTCTTGCCACCGCCATGTCGAATGCATAATCCAGATTTCCCTCTGGCTGCACGATTGCAACCCTCATGGCTGCAACGCCGGCCACCACCATGAGCTATACAAAAGTCCGTACGTCCTTCTGCACTTTTTGTACATCCTAAAAATTCGCAACGTCGGCCACCACCATGAGCCTTGCAGAATGCAGTTCGACCCTCAGCTCCTTTACGGCAACCAGGTCGCTGACACCTTCGACCACCACCATGAGCTATACAGAGACCAGAAGCACCTCTTGCTCCCTTCGAACATCCCTGAACCTGACACTGTTTAGTAATACTACTACGCTGCTGTTGTGGCTGTGTTATCCCGGAAATACAGGTGACTGAGCTTTTTGGTGTTCTTACAACACTTGACGAGATATCGTTTACAACTGTTGCTGACTTAGTTTGCCTTAGAGCCTTGTTCAGAAAGTAGTTTGTTTCCATGTCTGGAGCAGTCTGCAGTGGATAAACAGGAATTCCTGTCGATCCTTTATGCATATTTAAAGCTCCATCGCCAACTGGCATTTTGAGGATACTTTTTGGTGCAGTGGAGCTTTGATGAACATTTGTGATATCAGATTCCCCAGGTCCACTGGAAAGGCTCAACTCCAAATCAACCTTAGGACATGCATCAAGTGATTTCAAATTGTGGCTGGCTGATAGTTTTGGACTTTGCGACTTCTTACGACCAAGATGGAGAGTGAAATCCAGTTCTAGATCCATTGTGGACTCTCCTTCAGTTTCTTTAGCTGAAGGTAATGAGGTGCACGCTGTCACTGTGCTGCCTTTACTGTCTGAAGAACTGCCCAGCTGGAGACATAATGGAGATCTAATTTGCTGGTCCAGAGATCCATTTATCAGGCTCCTCTTACGCTTGATTTCCTTAGGAGCAGATGCCAAAGGAATTGGAAAAGCAGGCGAATCAAGTTGTAAGATTCTATCAGCATAACAAATGCCTCCAGCTCCAGGTCCTTCATTTTGGATGGAATTGCTCGAATTCTTGAATGCATTAGATACAGGGTTAGCAGCAAAACCCCGATTGTGGAATCTAGCATCCATGACCAATAGCTAAAAGAGACAACACTTATTTAAACCAAAACTCAGTTGCAAAGAACAGTCTGCCTGTCATCCGGGCTTACAGAAATTAGTGACAAAACTACGGTTAAGTGTCTCTAAAAGAGTACATACAACCCCCACTCACGAATCCGGAAGTATCACAGCGATCCATTTACTATAAAATGTGATCTGAAGTTCCACTAATTAGCAGCAATAACGGGTGATAAATTTACACAAGTTCGCATTCCTTCAGAATATTATGGCAGTTGGTCATCCTGTTTCATGAGGATCACATTATTGATAAGACATGATTGCAAACCATAAGTTCAAATAATGCAACATAACAAAAGATTGCAACATTTCTTAACAAGGAAATAAGTTATTCTTTATACTACCAAAACATTTTTGCAGAATGTAATGCTTCATGTCAATATTAATTATGGAAACTCCAAAGTGCAGATAAAATAGAAGGTAAATAAATGTAAATCGAAAAGTTAGAAAGAAGTAATGCTATACGTGCCAATGAAATCTATTAAATGCATCTACAACTCCAACATGGAAATTAGTATTTCACTGTTTTAAATTCTGTTAGCCAAATATAACAGCAGCAGAAGCCGTACAAATACCAAGTTAGCCTGTAGATCTTTTCAAAAATGTGTTTGATTGGTGAACTATTTTACTTATTAAACATAAATGATAAAACTGTGTTGTTACATCCAAAATATTGGCTTCAATTGTAACAGGGACATTACTGTTCTTTCCAATATACTATCACTAGTCAACACCATTGTGAAATCCACATCAATCACATTCTTCTCTGTGCAAATTTGTCAATGTATGAGAATATCCTGCTGTGATTAGGGAAGTAATGGAAGTTCAGTACATAACAATCAGTACAGAGATTTGCACACCCAAAAGAGTTTATACATGGATTCTCAGAAGGGAAAGAATACACTGAGAATACAGTTTCGTTTTGTAATCGAGGCAATAGCTTCTGCTGATATCCCAAATCGTCAGTGAGGAACTTATGGTTAACACTTAACAGGAACGGTAACTAATGGCAGACAAACATTTTCTTTTTCCTTATTTCATTTCAAGGTGGGGGAATTAAGCCCTGTTTGATAGAGATTAAAATTAGATTTTTAGTAGATTTTGATAAAAGATGATGGAATGTGTACTTGAAAAGTTGTAGGTCCCATGAAATGTGTGGTTAAAATTAATAGTTGACTTTGACTCAGATTTTGATCAGATTTTTTAGAGTTACCAAACGAGGTGTAAATAAGTGGTGAGAAAGAGCTCCATCAAAATTATAAGACCAAAGAAAAAACAAAACACGTGTTTTTTCATTCCCAAAAAGGATAGTTAATCATTGCATATGAGTGACAACAATATCATGCTTAACAAAGATTCTAATGTGGCCTAGTCCAGTATTTAAAAAATTGCAGTTGGCAACTCCAGAGTTATGCAATTCAGCACAAACACATGGAATTAGTCTAAATTTCCTAACTACGTAAAGAAGTATGAATTAATGGTCAGTAATAATATGAGTTCACTGTAATCAAAAGACCATCCAGAAACAGCTAACAGAAGCAATTATCCAAGTTCATAGCATTCCCAACAATGAGAGAATGGATACAGGTAAAACTCAACTATTGTAATAATGTATTAAACAAATTAGGATATACTTGTACAATCAAAATGTTGAAAAAACAGGACGAAATACAGCTGAATGGAGAAGGCATTGACAATAAAGAAATATCAAAGCCACAAAAAAGTAGAAGGAGAACCTTTATCCATCTTTTTCGAAGGAAAAATGAAAAAAAACTATTATCAACTTGAAACCACATTCAGGACAACTTTTTGAAACTGTAAATTTAGATGGGAAAATTTACGTCAACAAAAAGATGAGAATTTCTAGAACTTACCTTATAGTAACAGGTTGAGCTGATTTTTTCAGGAAATCCTAGAGGAATTAACAGGCTTCAAACTTCCCTCCTAATCAAGAAATAATTGGAAAGAAAAAATAAAATAGAAAAAAAAAAAACTAAAACTAAAACAACTAATTCACATAACTACCAAACAAGATATATGACAAAGGCATATGTACATACACACAATGAAAAACAAAAATTTTAAATTTTTTAACAGATAAAAGAATTTCGGAACTAAAATTAACCCAGATACAGAACTAAATAGCTGAAATTGGAAATTCAGCTCACAACTTCAGAATCTGCACAGAACTAAGAAAAAAGATACGCTCATGTAAACCAAACAAGATATATTACGTGACGCCGGCATACACACACAACAAAAACTTCAGATTTAACAGATAAGAGTTTCGGAATTAAGATTGACCCAGGTACAGAAGTAAATAAGCGGAACTGGACATTCAGCTGAAAACAGCTGTAGCATCTGAGCAAAACTAAAGAAAAAAGTAAAATTCACCGCTCAATCAACAAAACCGGCCCAAATTTTACTAATGGTATACATGAAACATGCGTGATTTCGGATAAAACATTAAATTGGGCATGAAACGAACTTAAATTGCAAACTAACAAGTAAAAAGCATTAAGCGGGAAATGAATCAATGATGATATTAAATCGGAAGAACTTTACCTATTAGATTCAACAACTAATCATGCCAACCACCAAGAGATTGTAGAATATAGTTGCACAATATATGTTATATGTATGTAGAAAGAGAAAGAGATAGAGAGAGAAAGCTAGGGCTTCGTGAGCGCCGGCAAAGCACAAAATTAACAGAGATGTGTGATTTTCAGGAGTATATAAACATGGAAATTGTAGAGGGTTATAGTTTACAGAATTTTTACATGCGTCGGCAGCACCTTTGGCAGTTTTTTTTTTTTCTTTTTTTTTTTTCTCTCTAACTAATGCTACTCAAATAGGGCTGGGACCAGTTGCAAATGAAATCTTGACAAGTGTAATTCTGTAAAAATTTTGTAAGTGCAACACGATCGACGTATAAACATATGACTTGCCGAATAAAGGAAATTAACGGATAGTGATAAGGCGGTGCACGTTAAAAAGGACCGTCACATGTTATCCTAGAAAAATATTTTTCATTTGGAGCTACACTCGCTACTGTATTGGGTACTTGAACTGTCGATCATGCTTAGTTTGAATTTTGTAGAAGTTTTTATAAAATTTACAAAATTTTGCATGCGTGTGAATTTTGTGTCCTCGTAAATGTTTTAACAGGAACAAGTGTCAATTTTAGAAACAGAAATTCTAAAAAGAGTCAATTATTTGGGCGATGGGATTGTTGTACAGTTTTAGCGTCACTGGTTTTCATTAAACGTGTCGATACTTTGCATTGTGTATAAAAATGACTAGTTTCCATTAATTTTCTCTCTCTTTTTAGTAGGGGAACATTGATAGCACATGGTTCTTTTTCATTCCGTTACTGGTCCACCGTCCCACACGTGCCACTTGGTCTTGAATTGACAAGAGATAACGCAATTATTCAAAGGATTAATCTAGATGTACACATAGAGATTCACGTAATGAGAGTTGGGTGGGATCCATGATATTGTAGCATGGGTCACACTCCACTCATATTATGAGTGTGTTTGGTAGAGATTAAAATCGGATTAAAATTGAAAAATTAATCGTTATTGTTGGTTTTTATTAGACGAGTGGGACTCAATAACGACCATATTTTTAATTTTAATTGAATTTTAAGTTGTACCAAACAAGTATGTCAATTCATATGTGTAAATAGCATGGGACTGGAAGGAAATTATTTTCATTGTTTGGTTTAAATTAAAATATCAAATTAAAGTCTACAATTATTTTTAACCACATATTTCGTAGAATTCACAATTTTTCAACCACATATTTTATCAACTTTTTATCAAAATTTACTAAAAAATTAATTTTAATTTCCACCTATCAAAAGCTTAATCGGACTCGCCGGGGGGGGGGGGGGGGGGGG